>NJDC01000516.1:249876-261744 GCA_002245475.1 Calephelis virginiensis | reverse complement strand
GTATAAGATGTAGTTAAAGTCAAGTAGTTTCGAAGTTTATTCGTAACTTTAACTAAATATGAGACCACTTGGGTAATCAAACTTATAAAAGTAACCGATAACAATATAAATCAAACAAGCAGACGTATTTTTATGACAAGAAACACATTTCGCCAATACACACCAAAAATCTTAATGAAGTGTTGCCAACCTGACTCAAGTAAAATGTAATTTATGTTACAGGCTAAAGTGAGGTTCTTTGATACTACTCCAACTGGGCGGATATTGAATCGATTTTCTTCTGACACATACACTGTGGATGATTCTCTACCTTTTATTTTGAATATATTCCTAGCTCAAACTTTTGGTTTGATTGGTAAGTATTTTAAGATTGTTTAGAATTCTATCAAATTTTAATCCTAAAACAATATATACCCCATAATCATCGACCATACATCCCAATAGACGCCTATTCTTTAAAATTTTGCTTTGAAACAATTCTGGCAAATAGCTGAGGTGCGGGGAAGCGAGGAACTGCTTTCTTATTGGCCCTTGCAATGACAACTCGTCATATTCATAAACAGATATGTAAGATTAGGATGAGACATATTTAAAACGAACTATATATTTTATCGATGTGCCTTTTATTTTATGAAGTACGACGTTGTAACGGATTATATCGCATTTTGTTATTGCACGTCACATCGCAGCTATGCAACTCAACGTGTCAAAGTTACACATTTTTGCGGTTGAGAGTAATATCCGTACTTGAATATGTTAGGTCCTTACATCTGTAATTGGCGTTTTGTAGGGGGGTAACATAAGTCAAATATTTTTAATGTATTATATTTATTTAATCAAAGTATGAACCATTGTTTCCTATGCACATTTGCCATTCCATAGGTAATTAATTGATCCCTCTACTAAAAATACCATTCGAACGGGAATCAATAAAATCTTTGTACGTGGTTTGGACTGCCCCATCGAAATTGAATTTTTCGAAAAAAAAAATAGTAATCGGTTGGAGCTAGGTTCAGGTAGATGTTTTTCTACATTCCAATTGATGCTCTTCTAATAGAGACGCCGTCTGTTGTGCAGGATGTGGTCTAGCATTGTCATGAAGCAGCAGTGGCGTAAAGTGTATTAAACAAACTTCTGCAAAATGCTGCTATTTAATACACTGTATTTGGAATTTGGAATTCGGAAACTAATTCTCTCGTCTGGTTTCTTTAAACCAAATTAGATTTTTTTTTATTTTATGATCTTGTGGATGCTTGATATAAAAGACATACTTATCAAATTGAATTGTTTTTAATATTTCGAGTAATTCCCACCTGAACTACAGAATATCGTTGAAATACTGTAAACAAATTAGTTTTAAAATTGTCCCAGCCCTTTGAAAATTGTATGACATACTGACCCCAACGTAGCCTATGGGAACCAGTCTTGTCAGTTCAATAAAATCGGCTCAACTATTTTTGAGTTATTCAATGACAAATAACAGCGCCCTCTACCGCAGAAGTTCAGTTTTCCGTCGTGTTGGTTCGGGTCCGCTGACTAAAATAAATCACCTGCCCCTCTGCCAGGCACCTCGTAAGAGTCGAGCACAGGTAATTTACAACAAGATCACTGGTGATACAGTGGTGTGCAGCAACTTTCGGGGGTAGTTATCCACTGCCTTACCCATTCCTGCTGCTATAATGACAGTGTCACATTCCGATTCGGAGGGTAGGGAAACCAGTCGATTTGCACAATAGGCCTTACATTCCGACCATAGGACAGCAACGCACCTGTAACATTAATGGTGTCTATAAGTAATGATTATCTGTTACCATTAAGAGAGCTGTGTGCTTGTTCGCTGACTTCTCACATGAAAAAGAATAACTATCCAGAGGCCAACTCAAAAGTACACAGAGTAAAAAGATTTTTATTGTTTCTGTCAGTGCTTAAATTTATCGATAAAATACATAAATACTTACATACAATGCCGGTACAACACTGGTATCCTATTCAGGATAAATAAACAAAAATATCGATAAAATAGATTTGCACATTAGTCCATCACTAGCTGTATACAAAAGCAAGTGATAGCTTAAAAATCACATGTGTAAGAAAGGGATATAAACCCGCATCTAACAATGACTGGCCAGTATATGATGAACTCCGATAAATATCAAATAATTTAAAATATAATTATGAATGTTATTATTTTTAATTAACCTACGGAAAGTTGTACCATCTTTTCGGTAATGTGAAGTGCGCCTTTTTTTTTACTGTACCATTTAATTGAACAAACAGTCATTTTATATCAATTTTTTTATTTTTTATACAATAACGCGACAATGTTTACAGGTCACAAACATGGTCATTACTGTTCATATATTTTTAAGTAATAAGCTACATTAGAACAATTACACTTATGTGTTGACAGAACCGTGTTGCCTTATATGTGGCGTCTATTGGGATGTATGGTCGATGCCCATAATACAATGGTTTGGTCTTACGTCTTACATAATAGTATTATAAATGAGGCTACTAGATATTAACGGCTATTTTTTTTCTAGTTTTTATTTTAATGAAATGTGGTTATTAAGTTGTTTTTTAACTCATTTAGAAATAGGAAATTTTCAATTTGACTGTATGCTTTTCTTCACTATTCTTTTTTGGATGTCACCCGTATGCCAACAGTAAACCGATTTTGATTGTTCTTATCTAGAAATTCGAGGTGGTTCCAAACTTACTAGTGAGTTATTTATATAATGTATGTGGGACCATCTCGGAATCATTAGCTATCTTTCGAAAAAATAATTATGAAATCGCGACGTGGTAATGATTTTTTTAAATCAAATTTTTTGCAGTTTTAATCCACTTACATTAGAAATAACGAAAATGACATTGAGATGAATAGAAATAGATGACTAACGATACAAGTAAACTTTTATTTTACGTACAATTTAAGAAACAAATTATTTTAAATAGTTTTTCTCTTATAGGTGCAGTAGTAGTAACCATTTATGGAATTCCGTGGTTACTTGTGGGTGTACTGCCAATGGCATTTATTTATTACAGGTGAGATGTTTTGTTATTTTTCATATTTGGAAAAGTAGACATAATTTTCAAAACGCACAAAAAAACTAAAACAATTGAAAAAATAGTTTCGTAAAAATAAAATGTTGTGTTGAGGTGTTATTTTATTTGTTTTTGGGTTGTAAAATTATTAGTAATGTGTACGTATTTTTTATAATGAAGTATCCCATATTTTGATATATCGGGCAAAAGAGAGTTAAAGAAAGGTCATTTACCGCCCATCACACATTTCAAGTTTTTTTTATTTTTTACTAATATTGAACGCTTTTGTATAATCGAATTTGTGATTTTTTTGTACTAGATTAATATAAATAATATAGTAAGTTTCCGAAGTTATAGCGAAGAAAAAAAGTTTTTTCGTAATAGATATTTTCCATGATAATGAAATTAATTTACTTGTGGCATTAAGTAGTAATAATTATTAGTACCTTCTCGGCTAATGGTGGCTGCTTTGGAAATACCTCTTCTTACCTCTTTTATTATGTTATGTCCTTCTCTTCTTATTTTTTTTTATTGTATTATGTACTCTCGGCGTGAAAACGTATTTGTTTTTCATTACTTTTTTTACATTACATAGTCTGCTTATATAAAATTAATTTAATAGATCACATGTGACATACGTCAATCTGAGTAAATATCTCTCAAGATAAGTAGGTAAATTGCATAGAAATAGAAATACATAAAGAAGTGCAACAATGTTCTAAAGCAAATTTACTTGTATAAGTACCGTTGGATTCGACATATAACTTAATAACATCTCTTTGTCTCTTTTTAACAAATGTTGATATTATGTATGCCGAAAGAGATAACTAATTTTCATCGATGCTCATTTTCGCGCCAGTTTAAAATGACGTCATAACAGTCAGACAGTCCTCATGCTTGCCAATATTGCCTTATTTTGTGTTAAATTTTATAGTGATGTACTACTATAATAAATCTCGATATTTTATTTTACGATGACGGAAAATAATATATTTTGGACAAGATATGAATGGATATCATTGGCATTAAAAATATCAATCACAGTCTATTGTAATAAAAATTCTTTCAAGTGATTACTTTAAAGTAAAGAGAGTGTTTTGAATGTAATTTAATCACATTTTTTTGTTATGATAATGAATCTTGTAATCAATCCTAAGTGTTAACTTATATAAATATAAACATATTTGCACACCACAATGTAAAAAAATATGTTGATGAAAAGTAAATCAATATTTTTTCTTTCGTTTCAGTACATTTCCTTATTTATAAGCCAATTGAGTAGAACTAAGTAAATAAGTTAACAGTAGCAATTTCAATCGGTAGGTAAATGATAATTCTTATATATTTACTTAAAGTTAACTATTGATCATCATTAATAGATCACATTGTGTCTATATCGATACTCTACTTTTTCTGGACAGCTTTAGTAATGTCAGATGGCAGCCATATTTTGTAGCAAATGGCAAGCTTTTTTTGTAGGTATTTCATGTCCATATACTTAGAGGACAATGGTAAAATGCATTATGTTGACATTGTTACAAATAATACTTATATATTCTATTTCAAAACGAAAAGTTTACGCAAATGTAGCTACAAGTTTTGTGCAAGGACATAATACTCGTATTATTACAAAGCCATGGTGTCGAATTCGTATGAAGTGTCAATTGTAATGTATTAAATTGTCCCAACATTAATATTGGTATTGAAGTTTAAAAGGTTTTTGTATTACAGACTACAACGTCGTTACCGAGTTACGTCTCGTCAATTAAAGCGACTTCAGAGTGTGTCTCTGTCACCTGTATATGCACATTTTAATGACACTTTAGAGGGTAAGTGTTAGATTATTATCTAAATATTATCTCGTAAATGTTATAGATTTGTAAAGATGTGTTTCAATTAATGAAAAAACGTAAGATGTTTATTTCGACACATTTTTTTTTGTTTGACCACGCGTAACGTTGTACAGAGTGTTTCGAATTTGATAATCCTGATATATTTTTATTGGACAATTTCCTTACTTAGTATTTCTGTCTTATTATGAAAAAACTATACTTATACGAGAAAACCGGACCTTTACGTGGACAAGCTTGACAGGTACTGGATTTCAACGATTTTGTTTTATTTTCACGTTGGGGAAATATCAGAAATATCAAGCAAATAAATTGAAACAAATTTTATTGTATATTCTTGCTACCACCCCTTACCTTCGCCGTTGTTATGTTCAATTTGAATAGGGTAACTGATCTAAGCTTGCACTTGTGACGTGATATCCGAGCAATAAGGTAACGATGAACAAGTAACATTTATGGTAATAGGCGACGGCTCTTACAATCTTTTTTGCAAAAAAATGTATCTTTACTTCAAATTAAAAACTAACTCAAATTCTGTCGTAAATTTTTCATCATTAATATTTTAACTCGCTTCAGTCGATCACTTGGACCTACGGATTATCTTAATGTATTTATATGCGGTCAAAGCTAATTTTCGGACAATCATTGCGCTCTCCCTTTTGCTTTATGTGTTATGTGAGATATTGCAAGGTAACTTATACAAACAATACTGTCAGTCGTAAGGAAATAGTATAGTTAATTATAAACCAACACACCAAAGGGTTTAAACTTCTACGGCTTACAAAACGATAATATACTGTACTGTATTGTATGTATAATATAATGACTATAAATATGTCTTTTTCGTTGTATTTGGCAAATCAGTCTGGATTAAAAACCACTGAATTTGTTAAATTATAATTTGATTTAAAATTTAAATGTAGCTTGCATATTCAAGTTATTTAGTTTGTGATATCGGAATATTTTGAACAAAATCATTATCAGAAAAACACCTCATTCATTTTGACATAACAATTGGTACTTGAGCGTTTCGACATTTTTATAAACTACCGCCGGATTGAAAACGTGGCCACACACTTAGAAAATCTTGCGAAAGAAACTCAGCGGGCTTGATTTTAAATTAATGATGATACAAAAATGAAGAAAATGTTATCAGATACAAAACATAAAGTATACAATACAGTCTTATTTCAATAGTAGTAAAAAAAATTTAGTAGTAGTCGAGATGTTATAGTCTTTTTCACAGTAATAATACCAGGTTGAACCTTGGAGTATTTTAGTCTATGATTATTAATAAGACGGCTAAGGTTCCACCAATAAATATTATGGCAATTGGTTTATCGTTTTATAAGTTATTCTTAATAGTGCAAATTAATTATTTACTTATTTTTATTTAAGCACTTGCCCTGTGCTTGGGACTTGAATCCTCAGTAGCTCAATTGGTTAGAGCATTCGTCGGCTTGAGACGAAAGGTTACAGGTTCAAATCCTGTCTGGGGCGAAATTTTTTCTTTCCTTAAAATTCAAATTAATTATTTACTTACATTACGGCCAATATTAATCAACTATCCAAGATTAGAGATCGTGATATTTTAGATCAGTTGCCTGATAATCACTATCATCACTACATAGAATTTAACAAAGTCGCTTCCTCTGTCCTTATGTCCCTTTGTATGATTATATCTTTAAAACCACGCAACGGATTTTGATGCGGTTTTTTTTCAATAGATTAAGTGATTGAAGAGGAAAATTTATATGTTATTTCATATCCGTGCGAAGCCGGGGCGGGCCGCATGTATTATATAAAAAAAAATCAATAATTAACAAAAATGTCTGGCCAACAAAATTCTTAAATGCCTATCTTTTTCTATAGGTTATTAATATTGGCTGTTGGACGACATGATATTGAAATTGAAATGGATTTTGTGTAGTTTTATTGCATATAAATTATAAGGATGGTATATGTTGTAAGTAACATGACAATGCTGACTTTAATCTTTAGTTATTTATAACTCAAAATAACTAATAGCTATTAACTTAAAATAGGATTTTGAGTTTTTAGCTAGATTTACAGGTCGATAGTGTTTTTTTTAGATTGTATATAATACTCGCAATACAACATATTAAGATTGGCGACTCTAAAGGTCGAAACAGACTGAGCCTACGTACGCAACGTATACGATGTATGATGACGTCTGTTTTCGTGCGACGTCCCTGAATTTATATGAAAGCGTGTGGCTTAGAAACTATCTTACGCAACGCTATCGTACTGTTACACTGGGCCTCGGGATTTAAGTTTTAAAAAAAGAAATTTATTTGAACACTTCTATATTTACTTTAAATATAAAATACAATTATTTAAAATATAAGAACTGGCAGAATTGGTAAGGATATAGCACAGGAGTTGTCTGGTAGGATTCTGAACGGAGACTGACTGGGTATCGCTATAGGAATGGAAGGAGGGTCAAAAGTGCTGGTGAAGCACTTTTGGGGATTTTGTTGGCGGAGCACTGAAGTAAGCCTTTTAACCTACAGTTCAGGGTTATAACAGTACGAATCCCACGCGTACGTAGATCTGTCGATCCAGATCGGCGTGAGAAAGGTGCAGGGGGATTATGCGCCGTCCCACGCGTCAGACAAGTGTGTTTCTAGATCGAACGTATGCGCGACGCGTCAGAACATTGCCTACAATAAAATGGGGGTGTAACTTATTTCGTGTACCCAGTGTGTTTTCTTCTAGTTTTGTAACACTGTCATATTCATATGAAAATAAAAAAGGCAATAAACCATCCCCAAACTCATTTTTCGAATCAGAAAACATTGTACATCGGGCGTGTGTAGGTCTGGCGACAGTGCGCACGCTGGGCGCGAGCGACAGGTGGGCGGCGCGGGGCGAGGAGGCGGTGGAGCGATGGCAGCGAGCGGCCCTGTGCGGGGCGGCCGCGGCGCAGTGGCTGGCGCTCCGGCTGCAGGGGGCCGCCGCCGCAGCACTGGCCGCCGCCGCCGCCCTCGTCGTGCTGCAGCGGGCCACGCACGCCGCCGACCCCGGTAACTAGACCACCACTAGTACATTGCAACCAACTGGTCATTGTAGTTAATACCCCATTACTAAACCCATTTTAAAGAGTCCAATTATTAAGTATTTAGCTATTTTTCATTAAACTTAGAAACAAATACGGATTCAAGCCATCACGAAACAGGGTGCCAAAAGAGGGTGACTTAATGTGTTCTACCTTGTTTCACCGCTTTTCGTCCCGTCCTGTGTATTTAGACACAAAATATTTACCGCCAAATATATAAAAATATTTAATCGTGTACTTTGATCTTACAAAGGCATTTATACAAATTGGTCGATTTATGTTATTTCAATATGAAAATACAAAACACCTATTGTACAGGTCTCGTGGGTTTGGCTATATCTTACGCCTTGTCGATGACTTCCATGCTGGGCAACGTGCTGAATTCCTTCACCGAAACTGAAAGAGAAATGATCGCTGTGGAGAGGGTGGGCGAATACATTACCCAAGTAAGTATTGCTTTTATATAATGTTTAAGTATTTCCACCCACGTCAGAATTAATGTATGTATGTATATTACAATCTGTAATTAATAAATAATTGGATATAGCATAAAATCCGTTAAGCCGATTTGGCGTAGAAGCGGAACTTACACGTTCGCATTTAGTACGAATTACTTTTGAAAGTATGCGTGTTATCTTTTTCTTTGCTATGCAATAATCATGCCTGTATGCGTCTTTGTCTTTGTCTGTTTAACATTATTTGTTTTCTAGAATTCGATATGTTTCGTGTATCATGGTGGAGTGTTAACATTTATATATTAATGTTTAATATGTGTCTATAAGTGAGGACCTGTAATTGGCTTACTGTTTTTTTCTGTTACCATTTTAATTGTATAAGTTGCTGTTGGTCTTCCATGTGAAATAAATAAATAAATAAATTGTAATTGTAGATTCATGCGATCACTCATTGTAAGCAAATAATCATATTGCCTTTCATAGACCATACCCTATATCAGAACCTTTGAAACAGTCTATTAGAATTGGGTTAAAGCAGGTAAATTACGAAATCTATTTCATCTGTTACTATTCCAGTCAAAAACAGTTCCGAAACCTGTTCCATTGGAGCAGACCTTGATATTCCGAATGCTACGCAAGTTACACAAGAAACAGATGGAACTTGCGCTATCTTTCTCCACAAATGCTTTCAGTCGATACTTAATTAAATTAATCAACATAGAAAAAAAAGTAAAAAAAAGAGCTTAAAAGCTTAGTGTTCTTTCATTATCTAGATACTTTGTAAGTCACGGCTGTCAGTCCGTCAGCCTCGTCCGATAGTGTGTTTTCAGCTTTATGATTACATTTTGTAGTACGAAAAATGAAAGAGATGTAAACCTTCGATTTTATTTGTATTTGAATAATGTCTATTATTACAGGTAGAATGCGAAGAAGTAGATGGAGATTCCCCGCCTTATGGCTGGCCATCACATGGTGTTATTAGTTTTGAAAATGCGGTTTTAAAATACAGGTAACACTAAGTAACTCTTAAATTTCTTTTGAAAGATATTTTTATTACAGCAAATATTCTAATATGTCGTTTGCCCAGCGCTTATCCAGGCTTTTGTCAGATGGAGGTGGGATCTTAAGCTGACTTGTCCTAAGAGTGTTACTAGAGACTGTTGGCCTTGTTAAACAGTTATAAGCTGTAAAGGTTGATCACTATATATCTATGCAGGTCGGAGTGTTCCTCAGAGTATTAAAAACCCCACTCTTAAGCACAATAATATATTATTAATATTAACCGATAATAATATAGGTAGGTTATCAATTCGTCAGTTTCTTAACCGACTCTTAAGGAGGAAATTCTTTTGAAGTCATGACCTGTCTTTCAATGTTCGGATTGTGCAGTTTTCATTAAAAAATATTAACAAACGACTTCAAAGAAAGGGGTTCTCAATACAACTGTATGACTTTTGCATATTTGTTACACGATTATTCCGCCGGTTATAAATAGAGTTTGACTAATCTTTTTTTATAGATATGTCATGGTTTAAAGGTGTTTCATTAACAATAAGTATTCAATTAACTTTTTAAACGAAATAATATTGAAATTTTATTTGGATTTTTGCTGTTAACCTGCTTTTGAATTGTTGTATAACGTATTGGTATCAAAACAAATCCATGTATTATTGCAGTCCGAACGGTCCGTCGGCGCTGAACGAGATGACGTTCCACAACCACCCCGGCGAGAGGCTGGGCGTGGTGGGACGCACGGGCGCGGGCAAGAGTTCACTCGTGCGTGCCCTCATGCGTCTCACGCCGCTCACCTCCGGCCGCGTCACCATCGATGGCGTCGACATCGCAACGCTACATCTGCATGCCCTCAGGTACATTACTTTACTTATTATTGTACCTAAACCCAAATATTATGTTAGAAATACTGGAGATAGAGTGTTTTGTTACGACTTGCCTGGAATGAGAAGCACCGCCTTAATGACAGGCTTATGTTCCTGTACGGAGGGTAGAGCAGCCGGTAGATTATTCAATTAGGTCTCACATCCCGGACACAGGACAGCGACGTACCTGCAAATTCTATTCTATTTATATAGACCAGGAGATAATCAGGAGGGTTGTGGTTTTGTTTGTTGTTTTATCATTTCAAAAATATAATCAAATGTAAAATATTTTAAAGATAAAAACTATTAAATTAAGTGAGACACAAGGCGGTCTCATCGCCAAATTTGCGATCTTCAAACAACTTTATGATATGGGACAGGGATCGGATTGGTTGTGTTAATAACCCAAACCGTTTCTGCTAAAAATCGAAACTGTTGGTTAACACCACTTATCTGTTACCAAAGTAATATGGTTAGTGTTAACAGAGCTATATGATTAGTGTTAACACATCAGCTAACAGTGTTAACCAACGGTAAGTGTAATTCATTAAATGGGTTCTGATTGGTTGTGTTAATAACACCAACCCTTTCTGTTTTATCTGTTACCAGAGTGATATGATTAGAGTCAATAGAACAATCTGACAGTTTTAGCGTTAACAAATTAACTAACAGGTGTTTACCAAAATTAAGTGTTTATCATTCATAATACCAAACAAACATATTCCAAGGTCAAAAATCGATTTTTCATACATTCATTGCAATACATATACAAATATCACGTTTATGCTATTTGACTAACTATCCTGCATATGTACCTAATATGTACAAAGACGCTGCCACCACCGCCGCTATCTTACAACGTACGCCTGCCGCATCGTTCATTTGCTGCATGCGCTGAACCGCCGTACAATACATATAATAATAATAAATTATATTATTACTTCTTTCTACGTAGCATTCCGCGCTGCATTCTTCCCGCTCTTTTACAAGTATTTGTTATTGCTTATTTATTTACTTAATTTGCGACCTTCTGTGAATTATCTTAATTACTTTTTTCTGTTGTTTTTTTAATATATGCAAGCACTCGAAATGTCAACGCCGAATATAACAATACAGGCTGAGCAGTTAGCGAAACGCTCTCAAATCGAGGAGATGCGACAAAAGGGATTCTTTTAAGCGGAAAACGCGCAAACTTTTGACTTGCTAGGGTTAAATTGCACCAGACTGCTGGCCCCAAAATGAAATTTTATACAAAAGATTGTCAACTTTAGACACAAGTTAGTTCCGGCTCTTGATGACATGTTCCTGAGATATATTATGTCGGCCAAAGTATAAGGCCGGTAGTGTCGTCTACATAGTAATGAGTTTGTTTTGTCCAAATCTTCTGACCTATAATGCCATACTCAACGTCGCGACCGACGCGTTGGTCCGATGCTTGTAGCCGTACACAAGGTGTAGTGGACACAGTACCCCGGATTAAGCAGTGGTCGGAAGATCCAAAAGGGGCATCGACAGAGACTTTAGTAGTAGACTCTAGTAGTAGTTATTAATTCAGTTGA
>NJDC01000516.1:202395-239310 GCA_002245475.1 Calephelis virginiensis | reverse complement strand
ATTAACGTGTGACGTAATTTATGGATGGCCCCTTAGCTTTAACACCTCGATTCGGCTACAGGACGGCGATGCGCCTATAGCCTCTTCGGTGTCTATAGACACACATCTCTCATCATATAAAAAATAGTACCTGTTACGCCTATAGGTCTTAATGAATATTCGTTAAGAGTGAATCCTTTCTCCAACGCGTGCGCACGCATCTCCTTGTTGAACACGTCGCTACCCGTGAAGTATAGAACAGCACAATAATACTGATTGCATGGTATGAGCCGTATGTCCAAACGGCGAAATGGACGATCTTTAGATAAACGGCACACTCCCTGAATAAAATTACATAATTACAAAATGCTGTCTACCTGAAGTACCTTTGTACCTAAAGGTACGTAATAGCTATTATTTGAGTAAGTTATTACTCTATCATGTATCTAAAATTTATTTATTTAAAATTCATGCACTATATTGTACAAAGGTGGACTTAATGCTACATGGCATTCTCTACCAGTCAACCTAATTTTATTAGAAAAAATAATTAAATGGGGTGCAAAGAGAAAAAAAAACAATAACTTGACATTTGCAAACACATTTCAACATAATTTTAGGTAGCATAATCAAATACATATATACTAAGAAAAATACGTATTATATAAATATAGTCATTCTACACACATAAATACAAATATTACAGTATTTACTTAAATATACATATATACACACATACACATATATATACAAATACACATACATACGACACTAATATACATCTATATAAATACATACAAAAATTAAACAATAAATAATATCTGACAACACTACTGTGATAAATAATTGAAAAGGGAACGTTTGAGGGAAAACTTAGTTAAGCTATTTCTGATATCCACAGGAAGAATGTTCCAAAAACGAACAGCTTGGAATGTGAAAGATTTGGATACAAAATCAGTACGACAGAGTGGAACTTGAAGGATAGGATTATTTTTGGAACGCAGTTGCCGAGAATGGGTTAAGTGTTGGAATTGAAATTTAGATTTGAGATACTGCGGGGTATGAGGGTTGTAAAGTATATTAAATAAGGTACAAATCGTTCTTAATTGTCTGCGTTGACGAATGGGAAGCCATTTGAGTTTTTTCCGATAAGATGAAACATGATCATATTTCCTTAAACCAAAGACGAAACGGATGCAGTTATTAAGCATACGCTCTAATCGGTCCAAAAGACATTCATTGAGGTCACTAAAACAAACATCGGCATAATCAATAATTGGAAGGACAAGTGTCTGTACTAGTAAAATTTTACTTGTGTAGGCAAGAAATTTTTGTGGCGATATAGAGAGCGTAAGGCAACATTAACTTTACGGCACACTTCGGAAATAAGTGGTGTCCAAGAGAAAGTTTTATCGATAAGAAGACCAAGATCTTTTACATGCGAATGAAATGGGATATCTACGTTGTTATAGACTATACGATCAATAGAACTCCAATCCAAGTTAACAATTCGCCGAGAACTACCAATAATGATTGCTTGTTTTACACAATACGAAATATTAAATACAAAATTCTCGTATCACAATGTTAGGTACCGTATTCTTCCGAAACGGCTCGAAAGATTTTCACATAATTTTATATGCATATTCAGTAGGTCCGAGAATCGGCTACTACCCCTAAGTGACAAGGGTAACTCACCCCGTTTTTTTTTATTAAAATTACATTTAATCATTTCGCTTAAATTAAGATTAGTAAGTCAATTTAAAAACAAAAGTAAAAAGTGTAAAGCGCATAATTTTAATAGTAGTACCTATTGTAAATACGAAATGCGTTATTCTAATACCTACAACTCCTACAAGAAGGTATCTCGCGTGCAAAGACTTCCTTTTTTATATCCGAAAGTAGAATATATTTCTTCTATATATTTATTTAAATATAGTGCTATCATTTTTTTAAGTTAAATGAATGCCTTCTATGGTTCGATAACAGCTTTATGTTTTTTGGATTCGCTGAAAATATATCTATATTGTTAAAGATAAGCTCACCTTTTGTTTGTTTCTATTGAAAAATGAGTACAATTATGATATAAATTAATAATCAAAAACATTTGCTTTAACTAACAGATTTGTCTTAGTTAAAAATATGTTAGATTAACTCTTAATCATTCATAAATTAAATAAGGCGATTTTGAGATTTCAAGAAAATATGTACTCGTTGTAAAATAATACCAAATTTTTTAGAAAATTTCCTTAACTAGCTGTTGCCTGCGGCTTCGCCCGCGTTTTCACAAGAACCCGTTTTGCGATCGAGATTAAAAGTAGCCTATATGTTAATCCACGTCATAATATATCTGATTTTCAAATTTAAGACAAATCCGTTCAGCCATTCGAGCGTGAAAAGTAACAAACATCCATACATACCTACATACACACAAACTTTCGTATTTATAATATTAGTAGGATTGTTGATGCCTCACTACTATAAATCTTATAAATCTAAATTTATCAGTAGTTTATCATGAAGTAATGATTAGTTTAGTGTCTTTGCTAGGTAGTAAAATAAACATGTACAAAACTCTAAATATTCAAAATATTATCTAGGTTCGTAACATATTTTTTATCCACCTTCCCCAATGGTGAGAAGTAATAAGATGTAGTCACCCCCATCTTTGCCTCAAAAACCTTACGTAATTTATAAAGAAAAGAAGTTACCATGAATTTGGTTTCTCCTAGAGATATCACATCGTTGATAAGATCTCCTAAAGCTGCCACTACATTTTTCAACAACGTGTCGTCACCCTTCTTCTTACTGACTTTAGTAAAGGACGGATGTGTTACAAGAACGTCAATATCACCGCTCTCTGACTTTCCGCGTCTGAAGTTATACAAAATTATGTTAAAGCTGTGTATCCACCATACTCCTTTATGGTAGTCAGATAGTAAGATGGGATCGTTAGAAAACCACTGGTGTGCTGCGCGACTTGTAACTTGCCTGGATCCAATACCGTACTATAATGAAAGTGTCATGTTCCGATCTGGAGATTAGGGTAGCTGGTACACTTGTACATTTGGTCTAACATCCCCGCATATGACAGCGGTGTACCTGTAACATCTAGTGTATACAGATCATAGTTGTCTCTTGCTATCTGGAGAGTGGTGGGCTTGTTTGCTATCTTTTATAAAAAAAATATATCTTCACGCAAATACCCCAAGAGGTACAACAACCAGGGCATCCACGACTAGCCGAAGACACTAAATCCCACAATGTGATAGGTGGCAAGCCTATCACCAACCAGGCGCATATTCAATCCCGAACAACATATTTTTATTAGAAAATTGTAAACATACATTTACATTTTTTTTGTTGTCCGACACGGGAATTGAACCCGGGACCCCATGAAGTCAAATCCAACACCTAGACCATTAAACCACAGAGGCCAAAAATAAAGCTCTTTTGGCTAGGTCCATACATAGAACTGTTTTTGAGAATTTAATGAATATACAAATTAATTAAGTAATATTCTGGGTAGGAGACCTGTAACTCCCGCAAACAGTTATCGTATACTCCTTATCCAGATTGAAAATCTTGTGTCTGATCATTTTTTCAACTTCTTGGATCTCCGATCTAGGAATCTTTTTTTCGAAATCTTCAAAATATCTAAAACAAAATATTGTTCTTGCTAATTTTTTTGAATTTTTGAAATATTAAACCCTTTTCTGGGCCGCCATACCCCTAAAAAGTAATGTCAAGGAAGAAATATTGATAAATTAATTTAACGTCATGGATTGCAATATCTAGTTAGTTAGTTAGTTGAGTTTCGAAACTCATCGTCCGGAATTATATCAACCGTCTCAGCCTTAGCCAATTTTCCATTAAAGAAAGAGTAGCACGTTAATGTAGGTACTCTTCATAAGTATATGGCGAAGCCTTAATAAAAGTTTAGTGACTCGTCTACGTAAAATTATTTACTAACTGTTCACGAAATTTTGTTCGGGACTGTTAACCCTAACCCGATTTAAATTATTAAATGATAGCAAAGACAATATATTTACTAATCTCTGATGGGTGGAATTTATTGCAAAGTTCATACCTACATCTGCTTAAGAAGTTACATTAAAATGTTTCTGCACATGTTGTTTTTGGTCACTTTAAACTGAGTACTGTTATGTCTGTTATTTCTAAATAACAAAATTTATGAATTGGACAAAATTACGGAACAGCCAAGAACCATAGTGAAGTTGCAAAAACCTCCCGGTTAGCAACATATTAGCCATTTCAATAAAAAATACGGAACAATCTGTGAATCGCCTAATACCAAACATTATTATTTATTGATATTAATAGTATTTTTGATATTATATTAACTGAATTATAGCCCAATTTATATTTTGACATTAACCCCTCCCCAACGTTCTTTTCTAGTAAGGGGAAATAAAAGTAACTATAAAACTTTTCTCAGAACAAAACTCTTACCTGCCAAATTTCTTTACGAACTTGTACGTAGATTCGCGATCGGGATACAGACAGACAAAAATTCTAAAATATGTTCTGCTTCCCACTTTTTAATCGTCCGCACCTATTTTTTCAAATATCATTAATGTAGAGGATTTTCCTAGATTTGTTATTTGTTATTAACAATTAGTATCTTCACGCCCATATCCCCGAAGAGGTAGGCAGAGGTACAACCAAGGCACCCACGACTAGCCGAAGACACTAAGTCCCACAATGTGATAGGTGGCAAGCCTATCGCCAACCGGGCACATTTCCAATCCCGACCAAAATTTTTTTTATTAGAAAATTGGAAAAATCCAATTTTCTTTTTGTTGGCAACCCGGGATTCGAACCCGGGACCTCATGCAGTCAAATCCAACACCCGGACCGCTAGACCACAGAGGCGATTAACAATTACTTACTTTAAACCAATTTTTTGATGGTGATTTAATCTACTTTCATTTTGTTTCAGTTGTTCCAAGCTCGTGATTCCTATTCCAACCAATTCTGCTGCTTTTACTGGCCCTATACCTGAGACGCGAGTTATAAGATTAACAGCTTGAGCATTTTCGTCTAGATGAATATTTTCGAGCTTTCTTAATTTTCCTGTCTGGAGAAACTCATCAATTTTCTTTGATATTTTCTCTCCAATGCCATCAAGTTTTTTAGCTTCTTCACCAGATTCAATTCTTTTATGAAGATTGGCTAAGACACTGGCTGCCTTTCTGTATGCATTATATTTATGTATATTTCGGCTTACATTTTTTTCATATTCTGCTAACTCCATCAAGAAATCGCAAAAATCTTCGTTAACATTTTTACTTCCAGATGGATTTTTACGTTTACTCATCTTTATTTAGTTAGTTACTCCATATAGAAAATGTAGTTTCCTACAAATAAAATAAAGATCATTAAAAACTTGTTACTCCGTGACACTCGAAGTACGTGGTTTTTGAACCGACTTCGAAAAAAGAAGAATGTTATATGTTCTATTTATACATAACACACATTTTTTTGTATGTCAATCGATTTCTCCATTATTTGTGAACCGATTAATTTTTTTTATTTGAGTATTGTGAGTATCGTACTTCCGAGTTGGTCTCATTACTACAAAGTCTAGATCTGATGATATAGTCCCAGGTAATTCGAGGAAAATACTTAATTTTTGTCTACGTAGATAACAAGTACTTACTGCATTCTAAGTCAAATTTTAGCCGTTTTTCTGTGCTATAAGTAAACTTTTTTTGTAAATAATTATTCTGCTATTCGACGTTACACAGTGTTTATATCGACCAAAAAAAGTGACATCGTGAGTTTAATGCATAAAGCGATCGGCTATTATATTTGAAATGTAAGAGTAAAACTCCCAGGTCTCAATATATATTGGTTTTTATAGAAATACAATTTGAAGATCATTTGACCTTTGTCATAAAATAATGAAAAATGTTATTTTAAAAAAAATACATAATGTATAGCAAATAACAACAATAACAGGAGGATAGAGTCATCTTTAACGCACATTATTAAGGTATAATTTATAAGAAAAACTTTATTAGTTACGATATTAACAACGGATTTTGCAATTTCATATTTTATTTTTTTACTTTATTTCTAGGCTGAAGTAGAATGTTCGACTAATACAGATAGGTTCTTTTAGCTTAGAAGCATCCCTCATAAAATTCTCAGGTTCTAACGGTGTGGAAGTTTTGAGAAAATTAACTTCCAAAATTAACTTTAGGACTACCAGAAAATTTGACCTTTAACTTATAAACTTTTTGTACATTCTTCCCGTGTTAAATTATGTGTGACTAGATGGCGCCCTGACCTTGGCAATAAGTTAATCCTATAATTTACAGATACGTACTTCCTTTTCCTTTATAGAAAAATGCATGTTTTGTTTGATTTAAAAAAAAGTAATAAAGTCTAAATAATTAAAAAGTATTCTCTTTCTGTATTTAAAAATATGAAAGAAGCGTTTGTTTTTGTATCACATCAAATTAAGTAAACAAAACTTGAGAAATACATTATTAGAGGTAAATCTTCAGCACAGTTCAAGGACTATTTAGATAATGGAATTGAAGTGTTTTAAATAGCAAGTCTCTGTGTGTCTGTCTGTGGCGTCATAACTTACGAATGGACCGATTTCATCGTAGATTTTTTTTATAATTTTTGTATAAAATTAATAATTATTAACTGACTTAAATAATCTGCCTAATTTGATCAATTACGATTCCATTTTTTCTGTTTGTGATGCTTTCATAATCATTTCTTCTTATCAATTACAAAACTAAAAAGATTTGGGAAAAAACAAAAACGTTGACCATACTGGAGGAATGGTTATAAGGAAATAATCTAAAACATTTTTTGCAAAAACAGAGTTCATGAAATTTTAAACTAAAATGGGACAGCAAAACACATTATTTGATTTTTTTGTCCGTCTGTCTATTTGTCTGCCTGTCTTTCTATTTGTAGGTATTATGACTGAGATTCACGCCTAATCTGCTGAACGTAATGACATTTTGCTGGTAGGTATTTTATGGTCCAAGGAAGGTTATGAAAAACTTTCTATCCCCCTCACTAAAGAGAGAGAGAAGAGGGGTAAAAGTCGAAATGTACATTGGGTAGGTACTAATTGATTAACGCGGAGTCCTATTTAGTTTCTTCTTTGTTTTTCGATTTGTAATATTTACTTTACTTCTCACGTAGTGTTTTCCATGTCCTAATTTTTGTCATTTAAATATTACAAACATAACGATACTCGGTAGAAAGTGAACCAATAGCTTGATCCGGAATGTAGAAGGACATTTTTGCGTACGGGTCATCTTACAAATACATACATCTATTTACGCCAATTCTACGTTTACAAAACAGGAAAGGAAGGTATAGAGTGCAAAGTTCCTCGGATCGGCTTGTTAGTGATAAAATAGATGGATTTGTATATGTTCTGAGAACAATATCATAGGTGCTTAGCCCTTACCTCATCGTGGATATGATTCTTTTATTTTACAAGATAGCATTTTTATTTGGAGATTTGATTAAAACTTAACTGTGTTATTAATAAACAACTACTAAAGTACTCTAGGTTCAGAAATGTCTTTATTACTGTATCATATATATTTAATATGATAACAGAAAGCTTGGTTACCGATGAATTTTTTTTTGCTACTTATGCTGGCTGGTTAAGTTAGGATACGGTGGGATTTTCGGAAACTTTGTTTTGCCTTTTATTCTCATGTCTAGCTTGGCTAGGTAGTTCAAAAAAGATGTGATAAAACCGCAACATAAAAATGAGTAATTAATAAATTTATAAAGTTGTTATAAATAGAAATAACTGTTAATTTGTTTGATTTTAAAATATTTGTACACAACATTGTGGTAGGTTCGGACACTCATCTTCCGCATTTTTCATTTGTTTTGATAACATTTTACTTTAAAATAATGTTTTATTGACCGCTGAAAGTATAACATAATAAAAAATAATCATCTGTCGTAACCTTTTAAGTAACCTTTATGACAACCCTATTTTTTGAATTTTGACCTCGGACATTACTCGAAACTCCTACGCAGTTAGAACCTGAGAATTTTATGAGGGATGCTTCGTCATTTTTAACGTGCGTAGCTAGACGCATGCGACGCGAGTCTATTTGAATTCAATTAATCAATTTTTAATTTAAAGTCAATTTAAAATTGTGCGCTCATTTTATGGGGACGGTTTTGAGACGTTGAGTGCGCATCTTGGGTTTTTATATCAATGCTTCGCACATACCTTCCCGTGCCACCTTAAAAAGTTACAAGTAGTTAAGAACGTTAAAATCGTCAAGTATAGAAAGCGGCGCCATCTAATAGTTGTGATACGAATCATCAAGTATGGAAAGTAGCACCTGTAGTGGATTTCATACGAAACTTAAGCGTTAAATTGCCATGAGTGCTCTATTCTTAATAGTGATATCGTGATATTTAGTCACTGTAGGCGGCATCGGGGAATGCGCGCGGGGTGCTTCGCGGAAAAGCCGCGCCGATGCGCCCCCGCACAGTGGGCGTTGCTCCATACAAAATGTATGCAAGCGATCTAAGCGGATTATTGCGCTGCGATGCGCCCCGTCCCAGCCCGTCCAAATGGGTGCTATCTTTTAACCAATTGAAATCAACTATAGTAGTAGTCGATAAATTTCTCATTAAAACTTTAATTATTAAAACATTTAAGTAAGAGGAGTTTTTAATCGTTATAGTAACAATAGTTATATTACGTATTTTATCAATTAATCGTATTTATTTTCGAAGGCGGAAACAAATAATTTTGTAAACAAACTTGATGCGATGCTGTGATGCGATGTATTTAAAGTTGGCGCGATATTTTCTTAAGTTGGCTGCATTATTTTCTGTCAATTGAATATGACATATCGATAGCACTCTGACAGCTTCAAAAATGTCAATCAAAGAATTCGAGTGTTTTTGTAAAAATATTAAGATAATTATTATTCTCGACGATTTGCAATAAATGTAATGTACAAATGATATAAATAGTGTTTGTGTTGTATATATAATGTAAAGTGAAAAGCATACCTGTTAAGAAAACAATATTACGGCGGGGTTTCACCATGGATAACATTACAGAAAAACTTTTCCAATGTTTTGGTCATCGAAAGTTCAAAAGTGAACTTCAAGAACGTGCTGTTAGAGCTATTGCAAGAGGTAAATAATGTGAATATTAATATTTTTGATGACATAGAATGTAAATGCCAGAAGTCTTTAATAAATAGTAAACGCGTAATAACAGCGCTACCACCTTAGCAAATTTAATTTTTGTTTATAGCATCTACCTAAAGCTGTGTACACATTCGTAATGTGTTCCCATTTACTTTTTCTGAGTTACTATTTAAGAAAAATGACATTATTATTTTTAAAAATTAATCAGTAAATGATTACTTCTTACATTACAAAAGAACATTACATTATTTATAAAAGAAAATTGGTCAGAGTAATTACCATTTTTAGTAATGGACCATTAACATCATTCTTCCAATTTACAGATTAGTTGTCCTTTTCCTTCCTTTTGTAATTAGTTTGTAATAATTTTTACACTCTTACTATTGGTTGACTCTTCCTGTCTAAAACCTGGGATGCAATTATAGGTGAGCCCTGATAGCATATATGAATGATAGTTATCACTTTGGCTATTTTACATAAATATCCATAACAATAAAATCCTTACAATATTCATCAAATGTTATGTTCAATTTGCATGCATACCTACCATTACCTTTAATTTTATAATAAAATAAAAATAAAATAATATGAAAATTATTAAATGTGGTGTTCTGCTAGGGTTATTTTAAGTTTAAACTTTGTCTTGAGGTAGTGTAAAGAAAAATAATTTAGAAACTACTTGTTTGCCCAAGAGAATAATATGTTTTGTTTAAAAACTCTTGTTCTCTGCCACAATGTAATATCAGTGTACTGTTGCAAAGTGTAATATATACTCCCACCAAGAATAAACAATTCAAAGTATAAACTTAATCAATAAAATGGTTGGTACTTTATTTATTCCTTCTTTTAGGTGTTCACGATGTGTATGTATCCATGCCAACTGGATCGGGAAAGTCTTTATGTTTTCAACTCCCTGCTGTACTTCAAGATAATAAAGTGGCCATTGTATTTTCACCCCTGCTGGCACTTATTAAAGATCAAATTGATCATTTGATGAAACTAAAAATTCCTGCTGAATCTATTAATTCAAAAATGTCTACAAAAGAAAGAGAAAGAGTCATAAATGATTTGCACAGTATGAAACCTAACACAAGATTTTTGTATGTTACTCCTGAACAAGCAGCTACAGGAACATTCAAAGCCCTTTTAGAACATCTAGTCAAGTATCGAAAAGTTTCTTATGTGGTAGTGGATGAAGCACATTGTGTCAGCGAATGGGGTCATGACTTTCGTCCTGACTACTTGAAACTTGGAGATTTGAGAGAAAAATACAAAAGTATACCATGGGTAGCCCTAACTGCCACAGCAAGTGCTGAAGTTGCTAAAGACATCTTATCAAATCTTAAACTCCTACAACCTGTTGCTCAATACAAGACACCTAGTTTTAGAGCAAATTTATATTATGATGTTGTTTATCAGAATTGTATTCAAGATGAAATTGGTGATTTAGTTGACTTTCTCAAGAAAAATTTAAAGGATCAGGACAATGTAAAGCCTGTAAGTTTATACAAAGCAATTTATTGTGCTATTTGTAAATGTTATAATAATGTATTGTATAGTATAGTATGTATGTATTGTATCTTCAAAGTATCTTCACGCCCATATCCCCAAAGACGTAGGCAGAGGTACAACCAAGGCACCCACAACTAGCCGAAGACACTAAGTCCCACAATGTGATAGGTGGCAAGCCTATCGCCAGCAGGGCACATTTCCAATCCTGACCAACATTTTGTTATTAGAAAATTGGAAAAATCCAATTTTCTTTGTGTTGGCCAACCCGGGATTCGAATCCGGGACCTCATGCAGTCAAGTCCAACACCCGGACCGCTAGACCTCAGAGACACACAGTAGTTTATTGCATTGTTTTAGTATAAACTGACACCTATTTGCTTTAGCAATAATAATAACTTATTATTTGGTAGATAAGCAAACCTACATAGTTTTGAAAATATTTCAAAATATAATTATGTGAATGTTGTACATAGATTGTAAGACAGGCTATTTAATTATTGTTAGAAACAGACTTTTTTAATTTATTAAAACTTAAAAAAATGTTAAGAAATGTGAATATGCAATTTTATTCCAGAAAGATAAAAGCGCCGCCATAATTTATTGCCGAACTCGTGAGCAAACTGAGGACTTAGCTGGTATGCTTAATAAAAGGGGTCTACAGGCGCTAGCATATCACGGAGGTATTTATTATTATCTGTATTTATCATTTAGCCAGAAGATTTATTGTGGGTAAACAATTCATTTAGACTTAATTGAATGTTAAATATCTTAGATGTAAAATATGTTGATGTTAAGGACAGCATAAGTTTTGGCAACTGACTGGTAAAGACCAAAATTGAAAAAAAGTATTTTACTATCATTTAGTTCTATTACAAAACATATAATAATCTTAGGCTATGTTTCACAATGTATCAGTAAAGCAATCAGTAGTTACTTATTGAGTAAATTATCAAACGGTTAAATCCTTTCAGTAACTTACAACACGTTTCAGAACCGTACTTACAGTATTTTTATGTGTCGAGTAGTTACTCAACTCTTAAGAGGCTGACAAGTGGCAACAACAATTAATATTTGTGTTCTGAAGCACAGTTATGTAAAATTAGCCATTGTTTTTGTCTAATATTTTTATTGCATTATATATTTTTTGTCAAGTTTTTAGTATAAAAGATACACATTTTATAAAACATAAAGAAACATTACAAATAAAACAGAGATTGTTAAGCAACTTTAGTTTATGACAACAAAACCAAATAATTTTGCATAATAAAAAATGTCAGCTGTCTTTTGGCAAGTGTCAATACTCAATAGTCAATATGTTGAATATCTTCACGTCCATATCCCCGAAAAGGTAGGCAGAGGTACAACCAGGGCACTCACGACTAGCCGAAAAGTCACACAATGTAATAGGTGGCAAAACTATCGCCAACCAGGCACATATCCAATCCCGAGCAACGTAGATAACGTTCTTAGAAAATTGAAAATAGAAATTCTCTATTTTTTTAGCTTCCCGACCCGGGGATTGAACCCGGGACCTCAAAAAGTCACGTCCGACCCTTGACCGCTAGACCACAGAGGCAATTAATCAATATTTGTGGTATTTTTTTTATATTTTACACCAAAAAAAATATTTTATTGATTTGCAATTTAATTGTTCACCTTTAATTGGAGCTTACCTTTAATATTATTTGTTCGATTTCGAACTATTTGCAGCCTTTAAGGTTCGGTAACTAAACACAAAAACATCTAAATCCTCTTCAATGTTATCAGAAATATCCATAATTTTCAAAATAACATTTTACCCTAATAAATATTTAAAATGAACAATAGCAACTTGAGTCATATCTAACCGAATAGAATGTGTTGAACACATCTGTTGACCATATTGTGTTGAAAGTTAAAGTTATTTGACAAGTAAATAAGTTAATCGCTACTCTGTCCGACCTATAAGTTACTAGGCAGTTTAAGTGATGATTAGTGTTACTTGATGAGTGTGAAACGCAAAAACGTGTTTTACTTTGTACTCAACTTTTAAGTAGCCTACTTAGAACTTTACTTAGACATTGTGAAACTTAGCCTTATTCAAATTAAAACAATATTAATAAATGTTCTTAGGTATAGTATCTGTTTTATAATATACTAAATGTTTCGGCAAACTTCATTCCACCCATACAGTTTGTATGGAAAAAAATAAGATGTTGTTTTTCCTACTTTCGTTTTCTTAATTTCTTATATTTAAAGCCTACCATGGACTTGAACAAATAATTCAAAACCAAAATTAGCCAAATCGGTACGGCTGTATTGCTCAATGAATTGCTGTTCATTAGTCTCTCTACAACTCGAGACCGGCTTCGAACAGCAATTGATTTATATGTATATATTTCAATGTTAAATCTGCCCTGAAAATGATGTAATTTATGGACAACAGAGCTGATTACTCATACAGTCAAGACTGTATGAATAAATAATTGTGTAAGTAATAAGATGTGTGATTGTTTGTTGTCTCATTAACAAAAATAAATAAATTTAAATTAGTTCATTATGTTGATAGCAAAGAGTTAAATAATCATATTTTGTGTTAATGAATATTGATCTAGATAGTTAATTTTAGGGACTGATAATATCCCTAAAAATCTTAATTTAGCAATAATTTTATCAAGGTTTTTTTCCACACTTTTAGGTTTAAAAACTTCGGAACGAATCTCAGTGCAAGACCAGTGGTCGAAGGGTGATTGCCCTTGTGTTTGTGCGACAGTGTCATTTGGGATGGGAGTAGACAAAGCTAGTGTACGTGCAGTTGTACACTGGGGTGTTCCACAAAACGTTGCAGCATACTACCAGGTTATCTTTCTGTATATCTTGGTCATGGTCAAAATGCTGAACATTGTTGTTTGTCTACATGCATGTTACAAAATCTCTTAAGTTATTGACAATAGAGTGAGGGAAATCTTGTGCATTGTATACTTTAAGAAAACAAGCTCTGCTACCAGATGGATATCTAATTATATCATTTGAATGATCTTATGTGAATAGTTCTAAAAAGCATAAATTTTTAGTACTAGTCAATTCTTTTCAAATGCAAAACGTGCGACACTGCCATGTAGCACTTATACAGGGTTTCAAAACTTAATACTATCACTTTGTTCTAGCTAATATTTTGAACAACATACTACAGACTCATATCAGAAAATAACATGGTCACTGATTCACCAGTTGTGTGTACTATGTGTGTTAGATTTTAATATTGTCTGTGTACATTTATTTCTGGTTAAGAACAATACTCAAACAATTTATCAGCAAAGTTTTGCACTCAAGAATGGCAACCTATTAAAATACAAACCAGTTTTCAAAATGTCTGTATTAAGTTTGTCTATTATTCTAGGAATCTGGGAGAGCAGGACGGGACGGTAGGCCTGCTAACTGCCGCATTTATTATTGTCGAAGTGAACGAAATGCTGTTGATTTTCTACTTAAAACAGAAATAGGAAGAGCTAAAACTCCAGAACATAAACAGCGGTGTAAAAATGCTTATAAAAGCTTTGAGATAATGGTGAAATACTGTGAAGATGTAAGGTATGTATTGTTTTTTATAAATATCCTATTTGGTTGCTTAGTTAGTGTGCTCTTACAAAACTACCGATTATTCACGAGCCCCGAGTGTGATTTTTTAGACCGAAAATTTTGATATGAACATAGGTAGGTGTCTATGTATGCTTACAAACATTTATATCACTTAGATTTAATATTTACTTAGAGGTTATGTAATTTGTTCAGACCCTAAAAACATATTTCAAATAGTATGGTAAGGGAACATGTACGAACATTGTCAATGGCCATGTGCTTAGAAGATGTGAATATAACAAAAAATATTAAAAAAAGTTGGAAGTGCCTAATATTTAAATTTTCATTTAGTGATATACATTGTTTATAATATTGATATGTCCATTTAATTTATACTTAGTATCAGTTTCTATGAGAAATATTAAAGTTTTTTTTTTATTTTTTTAAATCTTATTTTAAATCAAAAACGAATACTAAATTGATTCTACCACCACTTCCACCTCTATAATGAATAGCTTGATCACTCCTAGTTAATAAGTACACGGTTTTTATGCTGGAATCCTTTCAACCATGATTCATCCTTTCAATCATTTCATAATAACCATGGCTTAAAGACATTTTATAACATATTATAGATGTGTCACTGTCCTTGGGCCGGAGTGTTAGGTGTATAATGCATGTGAACTGGTTAACCTTCCTACGAACTGGAACATGACATTGCTATGACAGCAGGAATAGGTATGATGCTGGATTTATATTCGGATGAGTTGGCTATCTTTTTGTAACATCCATACTTAATGTTATAAATGTTCAAGTCCTTCTATCCATCCGTTGCTCATTTACGGCCTAACGACTGAAGCGATTTTCAAGAAGTTTGATATGCAGATAGCTAAATATTCATTTTCAAATAGAGGCTATTTTTTTCAAAACTCAACCTTAAAGGATGAGGATAGGTGATGAAAATCTTCACTATTATACACTGAAGAAGTTGCGGGAAACGGCTAGTAAAAATAAAGTATAGTAAATCTGGCTGAGGTCCATAATGTTGACCCAGATGCAGGCACGCCACGTTCGCGGAGTACTTCGGTGACGCGGCCCCGCGGTGCGTGGGCCGGTGCGACGCGTGCGCGGACGGGCGGGGAGTGCGGCGCGCGCTCGAGCAGCACATGCGCCGAGCCATGTCCGCGCACATCCGCGACGGACACATCTCCTGCGTGCCCGACGCCGACGACCCCGACCTCTACGGCGGAGGACGCCTGGGACAGGCCCGGTCAGTACTCCTTACTCCAACTCCAACAACAACCACCGGCTCATAAACTGTTATCCACCCAAATGTTGGAAATTAAAATTTCGGACTTCGTCAAAATCTAACCGTCATCTGGCCCCGCTGGGTTATTATTTCAGTCTCCTGGAACTCTAAAACTGCTCTAAACTTATAGATAATTTGGCACGGAAGAATTTAAAAAAAAAAAGAATTGGTTCTATTGAGAGCTGGGGGCCTCAACGGCGGTTTTCACACTGAACCACACGCCACTTAGGTTTGCGACGGTGCGAAGTTTAATGTTGTACTGAAAAATCTCAATATGTATACGAAAACCTTACGGTATAACACACTGTCAACTCATTTTGATGTGGCGATATTTCAAGTTTACAACAGATTATAGAGAAACACATTACAGTAATAAACATAAGAATTTTCCTTGTAACATAGCAATGTTTATCGCAAGATGAAGTGTATTATTATGAAATTATTTAATTTCAGGGATGTTGAATCATATTATGGTAATGATAGTGACGGTTCTGATGGTGAAAATAATAGACGCAAAATCGCGCAGGAGACGAGGTCGCTCATCAAACAAGAGTTTGCCAATAGGAAGAAAAACGGTGACAAAGATAAAAGTAAAGGAAAAAGTGATGACTCTGAATCAGCAAAATACTCAAAGTGCAAGGCAGCTGAAAGTACTTCAAATAAGGTTTGTATATAACTATTAATATTTATTAAAAACAGATATTTGTATGTTTAACCAACTCTGACGTTTTATGGTTAGGCATTCTTAAGAAATTGGAATCCACTATTACGCGGAGGAAGTATAAAGCCCACCAAATACATTCGGAATTTCATTATGGAATTCCGTTTCGAAAATTGAAATGAAATTTCGTCCATAGCACATTCATACAAATTACGTACGAAATAAAAATGTGGTGGTGGGACACCAGGTAGGAACGAAGTTCCTTCGGCTAATGAAGAATCGACACAATTCATGAGTATATACTATGCATTGGCGAGGTGGAGTGAGTAAGAAAGAGAAATGTATTATACACTACTCGCTTACACAAGCGCACGACTGTCGCACCTGCGCACGTCTTATTTAACTTATTTATTTCACCTACTTTTTACGGTTTTTACTATAATATTTTTTTGAAGCGGTCGGTTCAGTTTTTTGCAGTTAGAGGATAGAGGAGATAGGAAGGAACTACATTCCAAAATTAATCAGATATATATGTGGTAGGTCCATACATTTGTATGACTTTGCGTTCGAAATGTTCTCGAAACGGAATTTTGTAATGAATGTATTATTAGGAATAAATTATTTAATACGTCAATAAAACCGTGAGCTACGGTACAGTAGTGAGTACAGTATTTAATAAGTTGGCAGAACGTGCTTAACGTGGTAGCTATTATTTTATTCACTTCATAGTTATTTTTGATTTTTTAAAACAGGTTTTTTTTCTTGAAAATTTTTTAAATGTTTTTGTCAGGCAAACGTTTTTTTCCAATTTCTACTTCAAAAATATTTTTAATGTTCATCAGGTGAATGGACTAACAATAAGCTCTCGTGAAAGTTATTTATCTCTCCTGAATGACGCATTAAACAATAATCTAGCGAGGTTGAAAGGTGTCGACG
Organism: Calephelis virginiensis; assembly: GCA_002245475.1. Classification (NCBI taxonomy): domain Eukaryota; kingdom Metazoa; phylum Arthropoda; class Insecta; order Lepidoptera; family Riodinidae; genus Calephelis; species Calephelis virginiensis. The sequence goes on along the minus strand of NJDC01000516.1, from coordinate 222,157 downwards.
AACCAGTGAAACCATTATCAAGACAAGATGTCGAACAATGTGCCGTGGAAATGGAGTATTCCGCGTTTTCTAGCAGCACCGTTATAAGTTTGTATCGGAGAGCCATGACGAAATTGGTAAGATACTGAATTTTTTTATTGTGGCTAAATTATGATTAGATTTGAGTCTCGCGTATGACAACGACACGACAATTACAACCACACGAACGAACGAACGAAATTAAAAATGTAATTAATTAAAAATAAACGTAGAATTTACACAGACTACATTTTGTCGTCGTTATTGACGATGTGGGTGATTCCCGACTATATTGCATACACATCGCAACTACCCGCGAACTGGTATACTCTGGTTATCATCATCAGAAATCTAAGATGTTATAAGCTGTCCTTCTGTGGAACAATCAGGTCAGAAGCCAGTTTACTCCGAACATTACGTTTAGTCGGTCACCTGCGCCTTTTTTTGTTACTAGTGGAAATCCTCATGGATACCCGTCGCTTTTGGGGGAAGTGACGGCTTATGCCAGACTCCTACCGCCTTAAACCACTCGGTGACCATCCTGTGTGCGTCGGGTGAGTGCGGGGTCTCCGAAGAACGCACCACTGTCACCCTCACACCTGCCCGCAGTCTCATTCACTCAGAAGACCCAATCTTCTGATACCAACACTTTGACGACTGCAACATGGGGTCACACCATGCTATGCTGCCTCCCGTCCCGGACTGCTTTTTAAGCCAGCTGATACCCCGATTAGTTGAATCACAGCCCCAACCCCCTTTTAGCGTCTCTTACGACAGGCAGGGGATACCGTAGCCCTATTCGTCGCCCGGTATTGCACGGCACCTGCCCCTGGGTCTATAATCTTAAAAGTTTAAGAGTGTTTCAAAGTTTTTTTTTATTCCCTGAACACTAGCCACTACTCCCAACTCAACGAAACCCATATTTTTTTCGGAAATACTATATAAGACTGTTAGTGTGTCAGTGAAGTTTAACTAGTTTAAGGCCCCTTTTAGATGCAGCAGTCATCAAAGTAGTAGTCTCGATAGTAACAGAACTCTTAATCAGTTTCAGATAACAACCTAAAATGAGTCTTAATTTTAAAACCCAAACACGATATTATATATAAAATAAAATTGGAATATATATTTTTAACTCCAAATAAAATTATTTTATTTGCAATTTTCCCCTAAAATAGTAAATTCAATTTTTTTTAGACTCAAGTAGGAATTTTCACAAAGTAACGCCTGCTTCTATCAATTTATTTATTTTTTTTTCTCCTCTGAGAAATTAGAGAATAAAAAAGTGGATTTCCATCTATAAATAACTTAAATCTTAGTTATTTATTTTCATCGTGATAAGCTATAAATTAGTTGAATAAAAAGATATTACTTCATTTTTTCTCATCAAAATTAATTATATATGTGTATTAAAGGTGATTCCTTCTTTTTCAGATATCAGCAGTCAAAGATTGTAAAGAAAGTTTGTACCCAGAACTTAAAGAGTTTGAACCAAAGAAACGGAACACATTGACAGAATTTATAAAAGACTTTGAATCAAACCAGAAGGCGGGCAAATGTCATGGTTTTATTACTGCATCACAATTAGAAAGTAAGTTAATTGTATCTAATTATTAGGCAATCCACAACTTTGAGTAGTGATAAATTATATTAATTATCCTATTCTACTAATATTTTCCCCGTGTTGGTCCGGGCTCCTTTGCAGAATAGACCTTTCTTGCCAGGCGGCTCGTAAAAGGCAAGCATAGGCTTATCATCACTAACACCGTGACATCTGACTAGGTGGTAGAGTTTCGCAGCGACTCGCCCGGATTGGTACCACCGCCTTACCTATTCCTGCCGCCATAACGTCATGACGTGTTCCAGGTCGGAGGGTAAGGTAGCCGGTAAACTTACTTTTGCTGACCTCAGGTTACCTCAGGTTACTGACCTCAGGTTGGCAACGCACCATTACCATCTTTGGTGTCTCTAAGCTGCGTTAATTTCTTACCATCAGGAAATCCGTCTGCTTGTTTGCCTTCCTATAACATAAAAAAAAATGCAACAAGGGTGCAAATTGTAAGGGATTTAGAATGGAACGGATTTAGATGAAACTTCACAGTAATATTGTTTATACATTGTGATATGAATCTAGTAGTCTACAATAATAAGGTGATTTCTCTTCCGCTGGAAGTCTAATAAAACAAGGTAGATTGCTGTGCTGGAACTTGTCCAGATTGGTACCCGTAGTGTCAGTGTTCACCATTGTCGGACACCGTACTGGGCAGTGTAGTAACCGATGAAACATGATTTTATGACTGCCTTGCATTCTATTACGGTTAAAACTATTTATTGTTATAATGGTGTCTGGGTAATTTTGTTGCGCACTCACTATACTAATTTTAAGTTATCGCTATCTGCTTTCAATGATAGCTTTAGTACTGCCAGATAAGTTTCTACATGACATTTCTAAATACTTCTAATCTATTCACCGGAAAACGTTAATTTAAAATGTCACAAGTTGATATGTCCGGACTAATCTGACATGTCTAAGATATTCCATCCCTTTTTTTCTGGGAGAATATAGCATGATTAAATATATAAAGGTAATTTGGCAAATTACTGGCAATGTTAATGATCGAAAATAAAATTTTAGGTAACAGAGAAAAAAAAGACACAACAAGTTATTCGAAATCTGATAAGGAATCTAAGAGAAAGGAGAATTCTTTCAGAAGAGATCCTATGACACAAACTAAACTTAAGGATTTTTATGTCGCGAAACCACCGCGGGAGCATGACTCAACTCCAGTTGACAGCGAAGACGAAGGAGGTCTCGTCATTGATGAAAATGTTAGACCTAATTACAGCGATTCCACATTAAAATTGGATGAAATGGAAAATTCAACAGTCATTGATGATAACAACAAAACGAAAATCATTGAAGAAATGTCTACTGATGATGAAAGCAAGGCCAAACAAACAAAAACATTTGTTATAAATATCACCCTTGAGGGTATATCTAGTAACGATAAAGGAAAAGATAAACGCATTTCAGAAAGTAAAGATAATATGGACAAACTTACTAAAACACAAGAAAATAAACAGGTTAAACCTACGGCTAAAAGAAAACTTAAAGCTTTATTTGGTGAATCATCAGACAGTGAACTGGAACACGATGAAATTAAAAAACCTAAACTTTCCAAAAGTCAGCGTAGTCACAAATCAGTCAGAGAGTCCGAAAATAAGTCTAAGGAAGAAAAGGATAAGCATCGAAAATCTAAGAAAAGTAAAAAAGAGAAGCATTCACCACACAGAGATTCCAAGAAAAAGGAAAAGAAAAGCAAAAACAAATCTAAGGAATTAGAAGAAACAATTATAATTAGTAATAGTTCTAATGAATTAATAGATTCTACTGAAGAAGTCGAAACTAAAAGTAAAACAGATGATGTTTTCTTAAAACATGAAAATGCTGAACTTTTAAATAGTTCACCTCCTCCAACTCCTCCTCAAGCTCAATCTTTTGACAAAGCATATCAATTAAGTATGGAAGCAGATAAAGTTTTAAAGGAGCTACAAAAATTTTCAGATCTAAAACAAGAGCCAGAAATCCCCGCGAAACCTATAGATGAGGAGAAAATAAACACGCATGTCATTGCAGATTCTGTTTCAATATCGCAAACAAAACACGGGACAGGCAGTACGACTAAACAAGATAGAGATACTCAAAAACATGTGATAGATGATAACATAAAACATGGGATGAATAATATTGTTAAACAAGAAACTGATAATAAAACAAAACAGGACACCCGTGATATAATCAAAGATGGTACAGATACATCAAAACACAAAGCGAATAATACAATCCACGATACAAATGTCACAAACAACGAAAAAGATAACGTTAAGAAACACGGTACAGAAACACACATAAAAGATAGGCACAAGCATTCACACCACCATAAAGAAAAAAGTAAATCTGTCGACAAGCACAAGTCATCGAAAACAAAGGAACATTCTAGTAAAAAAGGGAAGTCTGAGAAAGTAGATGTTGCCAGCTTGGTGGTTAAATTATTGATGCCTTATTATAAGAAAAAGAAAATTAGCAATAGGGATTTATTTAAAATTACCGCAAGACATATTGTTCACCAGTTACTAGCTATACAAGTCACAGGTAAGTTATTATATTTAGTAAGCTTTTTGCTAGAGAGCTTTAAGAATTTCTATGTATTGATCTGAAAAAAGGAACTTTTATTACTCAGTTATTATTATTAATCGCCTCTGTGGTCTGTCGGGACCGGGTTCGATTCCCGGGTCGGGCAACAATAAGAAAAACGTGTTTTTTTCCAACTAGCTAACAAAAAAAAAATGTTGCTCGGGATTGGATGTGCGCCCGGATGGCGATGGGTTTGGGTTTGCCACCTGTCACATTGTGGGACTTAGTATGGTTGCGCCTCTGCCTACATCTTCGGGGATATGGGCATGAATATACTTACTTATTATTACTTAGTTTCCCGTATTGACCCTGTCCGACCTGTGGCCCCCTGTTTAGGATAGACCAAGTCTCTCCCTGTCTAGTAGGTCGTAAAAAACGAACATAGGTTAATTCATTACTAACAAAACCACGTAATGAGTGTCACATTCTGGTCCACAGGGTTAAGCAGTTGGTGAACTTGCACAATAAACACAACCTCCCACACAAAGAACAGCGACGCACCTGTAATATCTATGGTGCTATAGTGTCTACAGGCTCATATCTTGTATCAAACAAATGGAGAAACATGTGCATGTTCACTTTTTCAGTTCACACACAACTGACAGTTCATTTAAATTTTTTTCTACAACTATGATATAATTCTTAAAGATTGTTTAGTACTGAAGTGGCCGTTATACCATGCCTCAATAAAGAATTATTCCCCATTGATGGACTAGTGATACCACATTTTATTAATCTTAAATATAATTTTTTGTGTCATAATGTTAGTTACCATATTCCTCCGAAACGGCTTTACCGATTTTCACCAAATTTTTATATGCATATTTGGTGGGTCTGAGATTCGGCTACTATATATTTTTCACACCCCTTAGTGATAAGGGTGGCCACCCCGATTGATTTATTTCTTGAAACTAAAATAAACTTTAAAAAAATGCTAAAACAACATTTGCCGGTTCAGCTAGGATTATATATTTGTTATATTATAGGAAACAGCAACATTTGCACTTAAATCCAAATAAAATTGTATACGTAATATGGCGTGACAAAACAGGCAAAATAGTGCGCTATGAATGAGTTGGACTTACCGGAAGCCAAAATCCCCACATATATCCAGGTCCACACAACTAACACCATTAAACTTTTATTGGCACCAACAATGCACACACTACTAAAAATTCTCATGATGATGCGGTTACGAAGCGAAACGTACGTTGATAAGTCCAATTCATTCATAGCGTACTATTTTGTCTGTTTTGTCACGCCATAATACGTATACATTTTTTTTGGAGGAAAATTGCAAATTAAATAATTTTATTTGGATTTAAGTATGGATTTCCGCAAATTAACGCCTTCCTTTATCAACACTTGCACTGTTTTTTTTTTTCATTTTTTAATAAGGTATTATTGTTTAATTAGATTTGATTTTTATTTTGCCGTGTATCGAATTAGTCAGTTATTAAATATTTTGTTTCTTTCGTTGTAGATGTACTTATATCGAAATTTGAAGTAGGGAAATAACGGATATGTTTTATTCAAGCCCAATGACAGCTTTAAAAATAATCATATTTTGTTTTACTTACAGAAGAAGCAGCTATAACGTTGTTGTTGAAAAACGCCTTCAAGAAAGAAGTTACAATTGAGAAGGAAAGTGATTTAGAAACAAAGTTAATTATAAGTAAAAAAGTGTAATAAGTTAAGTTTACTCAATTTAAATATTTATTGTTGATGTGTGCTGTTTTTATTGTAATATACAGATATTTTTGTATGAGAATTTTATTTGTTATTAAAATAATATTAGAAAAGATTATTTATTTGAAAAAGCTTAAGATCTTTGTCTCAGGTTGGTAAAACACCAATACCGACTTATAAGTTATACGATTTTATTATTTTTAAAATATATGGAATCAGCAAGGACGAAACACATCATTGCTTTAGCCCACAATTTTCCCCCGTGTTGGTTCGTTCAAGCTGTTCGTAATAGGCAAGTACTGGTTAAAACTTAGGTCAGACCAACAAAACCGCTGGTGGTAGACCTTTGGGCAGCACCTTAGCCGGGTAGAGGATCACACTAGTACACGTTGTAGGGATCCACCGCTTCACGTATCACAAAAAAAATTTAAGCGCAGTAAAACTAAAAAAGAGCGACTTATATTTTATTAATACTTGCTAGGATTTGTTAAAACTTGTTTTTTTTTTTTAATTATTATATATATATTTACTACTTACTACTAACTACTAGAATTTCAAGCAACATTTAAATATCCTATTTTTCAGAAATGCTTGCATTTTCTTCGAAAAACATTGTGTTGCGCAACCACATCTGTGTACCAAATGTCATTTTGCGATTATTGTCTTTTTAATTTAATTTTTTACCATTAAGATATGAGATATAATCCGAGAAAATTGCCAAATAACGTCTGAATCGATTATCTTTTAGAATTAAAGGAGACATAAGTCATAATTTCGGTAATCGCGGTAAAATCAGTATCCAGTTTGCCTGCATTATTTTTATTTTCAATCATTCTTTGATGAAAGGCTATACATATCAATACAAAAGGTACCCGGGAGATCTAGGTTGACATTCCACGATCAAATCTCTTGGTTGTAATCCGAAGGTGATGTCAGAAGTATGAATGGTGGCGTGTTTATGTTAAAAGGGTAATATGAATGTAGAGGAAGTCAGGTTTGCCAGGATCGTGAGGTTAGGTATTCGAAACTCTCTGCCATCCCCGTAAAGGACTTGGCGTGAAGATATGAATGTAATGTATGAATGCAATACAAAAACTCCACCTCAAGCCAATGTTTAATCTGCCCCAAGATTTTATAGCATTGTAGATCGAATTAAGAAAGTATTCCTATTGAAGAATAACTCGTCATTCGTTTAAAAAAACATAGGTCATAAAAAACAAAACATAAAAATTTTATTATGCCGATCTTCTAAGACTAATTGCGAGCAAAAGGGTTAAAGCATGGGTTCCCAAACTTATCTGTACTGTGACGCCCTTGGGTCGTGCTATTTTTTAACGACGCCCCTTAACCCACTTTGTGTCAGAGGAGAGGAAGGGGTCCTCGGGATTAAATATTTACTATTTATATAGTACAAGCACTATTTATGTCTCGTCTTAACCCAGCCCGCACCCCGGAGACCAAAAAAATTTACCAGCTATATCCTGGACCCAGGTAACTCACTCGACTTGGTAGTATTGACGAGCGAATTCCCTGGGACAGTGCCACGATGCACAGTTTGGAAGCTTTAGGTTATAGCAATAAATAAAAATGAAATAATATATTATAGTCTATATTTGAAGCGCCCGTTTCCTGGGCGAGTGCGAGTGCGTGTCGGTGTGTGCGGGGCGCGTCCGCTTGCGGGGCGCGCGCGGCGTGTCGGGGTCGGGCGGGGCGGAGGCGGTGACGAGGTTGCGCGAGTTGCCGAACGACGGCTCCAGCCCGATCGTCTCCTGGAACTGCTGCACGCGCTCCACCAGCTCCTCGTCGTTCTCTATCAACTCTTCGATCTGTTCAACGATTACATTTATACTGTTAATATTTTCATACTTGACGTAAAAACTTACTGTTTCATACTCGTATATCACTTTAATTTATATTAAATTGCCTATCGGTTTTATCATGGTTTGATAATGCTGTTTCACTACATGCTACCGCATGCGGGAGCATTTTATTGGCAGAGAATCCACTTTCAAACAGTGTTTAGTAACATGTGTTTAAAGAGTCTAATTTTTTTGCTGTAAAACGGAATGTTTTTTCGTTATATCATTGAAACTTTTTTTCGTATCTATAATCCTATTCATTCATATATTATAAGCTCGTAAGTTTGTACATAAGTTTTAAATATAATTTAGATAGCTTGGCCAATAGCCAATAAGATCTGAAGATCAATAGCTAAGTTTTTTCCGTATACCGGATTTCCATGAAAGAGATGAATAGATAAACATGAAATCGCATACAAAGTATTATGTAATATCTTGATTTTTAAATTACAATCCAGAAAATGTCCTGGATAAGGAATCAGGATGAGAAAAAAATTTGTTCACGGACCACACAAGTGGTACTTGTGAGAGTCAACATTTTTATAAACTACCACCAGATCGGAAGCGCGGCCACACATTAAGAAGATCCGGCGAATAAAGTTCAGCGGGCTAGCTTTTTTCAATATTAACAGTAACATTATAAACTAGATAAACAATTACAAATTCCAGTGCGAGATGTAACCTCTATCACCAAGAATGTCAGTTGTCCAAATACTCAAAGACTTTTCGTACATAATTTTGCTTTTATCCATTTTTTTTAATTATTTAAAGGTAGAGCTCTAATAACACTGGGTAGCTTATTGTAGAAACATAATACACATTGACCAAAAAATTATTTACTAATTTTTTGGTGACGAGTTTTGTAGATTATTTTTATTTCTCGTATTTCCATCGTGAAAACCATATTTAATTGTAAACCTACACAAGTTTTTAGCATACATTAGATTCCCATAAATGGTTTTGAGAACTCAAGGTTAAAATATTTCTTTGAATTTTTTTCGGGGGGGAATACCTTATACAGAGATCATTATAACTATAACATAAAAGGTATCTATCTAGATCAGTCGAGCGTTTTCTATGGAAATGTGAAATAACTTTAAAAAATTAGGCGACAATCGTAACGGGGCGCACATTGACATTGACACTTGAAAAAGGGTGACAGCGCTGATTATCCGCTCTCTCAAAGCGACCTTTACGAAGTCAACATCTATTAAATAAACTCTCGAAAAATAACTATCAACAGAACAAACAGACATCGAAAGCTAGTAAGTAACCTCTTGTCGATAGTCCGAGAGCAGGTCGGTGGCGATGCGCACGAGGTAGGTGACGAGCTGTCCGCCGTGGGCCCGCATCTTGGTGTACAGCTGCAGCACGGCGGGCACCAGCACCTCGGCCACTGTGCGCTTCATTTTCTATCAAGGTAAACATCACATATTGGATATCTTTAGATTGGGCTTGACGGATACTCTTTCGAGGATTTCGGATAGATATCTACCATCTTACCTATTACTGCCAACATAACACTTTTGTATTCCGGCCCAGAGGATGTCTTAGACGTAGTATTAGAGAGGGAAATATCTCATAGGGTAATCGGTAGATTTGCACACATTATAGCGACGAACATGTAACATCTATGGTTAGACACCATAGGTCACGATTGTCTCTTACCATTATCACAAACAAAAGAAAATGCTCCATTCGTTTAAAAAATCTTAATTCCTTTGCAGCCATAAACAACTTTCAAACGCCAGCAATAAACATTATTTCCGACTTGCTTAATCGTTGGAATGCCTAGGTCACTATAAAAGTTACACAAATTGAATTTAACACCTAGGGATAAAACGATACAAGTAAATAATCGACAACAAGTACAAGTACATAATCGATAACAAGTACTTTTAGTATCGATTCTTTTTAATTAAGTATCGAGTAGGTATCGGTCAAAAGTACTCATATCAGTATGTCAATGTTACTATTTTAACATGGATAAAAAAATTGCTTTCCATTAATTGAAGTTTTTGAACGCATAGTCGTAGTTTTGTCTATGGTTTTATGTAGTTGGCAAGCTTGCTTATTTGTCTATGCCTAAAAAATCCAGAGCGCCGCTATCGCCATAGCCCTTAATATTATGTCGTCAACCAAGTTACACGAGTTTTCAAAGTTTAACGTTTGTCTAATAACATTTAATTTTTAACAGTAGTCTGTGTTTGTTTTGTGTTAAAATCATCATAATTTTTTGAGTGAAAATGGGGCCACCGAAGTCCCACGTGTGGTAATATATCAATAAAAAAAAACGAGAAAATCGCAAGTTGCAATAAATCACTTTTCTCTTCAATAAAACACTCACAGCACTTGTTATGGTTTTTCTTTCAAATTTCCAAAAAAAAGATACGATACGAGTAAGTATCGATTCTTTTCAACTGATACTGAGTAAGGTATCGATACTTGACGACCGATCCAGTATCAAGTTAAAGTATCGATACCTCAATTGTATCGTTTCATCCCTACACCAAAGTAAGCAAGTTGTATGCTTAAATTATCAGATACCAGAATTAATATTCTTAGTCCTGTACCATATATAGTTTATACAGTTAATATAGTTATATTCAGTTTGATATCGGTCCACAAACTCCTTACCTGGCTGAGATTAAGTTAAAGATTTTGCCAGACCATTTTGTAGTCTATTTCTGCACAGCAATTTTTTTCTCCAGGCCCACATTATCTCGACATTGTCATAATAAAACAACAATCAAATGTTAAAAGTGAAGATGAAATCAACTTACATGTGATACAATGTTCGTTGTAACTCTTTCCTGCAAGTCGTCGATGTCAGCCGTTTCACTAGAATTTTCAGGTTTTTCTGCAATTATGAAAGTGGAAGTTGTATTGCAAGATATGGCAGAATCAAGAAACAAAATCCGCCTTACAAAAAAGTTGGACGACTGAGGTAACTTAACACTGTCTAAAATTGACTTCTGAACCATAACATGCTACATGTGGATGATTTGACAGGTGTTATTTGTTGATAAACCGATTTTAGACAGTGTTGTGAAAAACAGGTGTTTAACAAGTGTGTATTTTTTTGCGGTAAGGCGGTATTAATTCAATTATTTCATTTTGTACTTTAGATTATAATAACATGTACTTTTTGTGGTAAGACGGTATTAGTTCAAGTATTTTATTTTGTAGTGTTTTAGTTTATAATAAACATGCGAAATATATGTAGGTTATGAAAATGTGATTATTTCCTTATGTACGTTTAATAAAAGTAAAAATAAAATGGTGTTTACAACTAATTTCAAATCGGTGCCTGAGGATACATTATACCTGGGTAGGGAAGTTATTTTCTCGAAAGTAATTATTCTTATCATTTATTAGCACAGTCCAAAATTGTAAGGATGCTTTAGTGTCACATGTCAAACAAAAAAGAACCATTTAGAAGAGATGGCTTTGAGCAACGAGGCGAGCATGTTGGTCGGTGGTGTGGACCTCAGGAAAGCGACCCTTCCTTCCCCGCACCCCGCATTTGCCACAAGCACTCAGTAGCGATAGTATCTGTGTTACCGTTATCAAATCGATTTTTTATCAACATAAAAAATTATAAATGATTTAAAATGACAAATGACGTCACAGCGCGAGGTTCACAGTTAATTCGTACGGGTTGTAGTGTCTGTACTGATTGGGCAGCTTCATCCTGGGTCTGCACAGCAGTGTGATGGCGTCGAGCAGCGCGGCGAGCATGTTGGGCGGCGGCTGTAGAGTATGTGTGTATAGTGTCTGTACTGACTGGGCAGCTTCATCCTGGGTCCGCACAGCAGCGTGATGGCGTCGAGCAGCGCGGCAAACATGTTGGGCGGTGGCTGTAGAGTATGTGTGTATAGTGTATATACTGACTGGGCAGCTTCATCCTGGGTCCGCACAGCAGCGTGATGGCGTCGAGCAGCGCGGCGAGCATGTTGGGCGGCGGCTCGTCGTCCAGGTCGGCGGCCCGCTGCAGCAGCTCTCGCGCCACCCGGCACTGCACGTTCAGCCGCTGCACGGCCGACAGCCGCTGCAGCATCACGTCGTAGATCAACTGGCGTGCGTCGAATGACAATTTCTCTGCAACACATGGCAGATATACGTCTTCAGTGACCAACCGGTAGCATAGGTTGCTTTGGTAATTCTGGATACCCTTGCAGAACAATTAACCTAGTATTCAAAAATCACTGACCTGTGTCATCGCCACTGTCGTTGTTATAATAAACGATGCAGTCCACGAAGTGATGGTATATCGCATCGACGGTCAAGCAGCACGTCACGTAATACTCCGCCGGCTCACGGACGTCGTGGTCTTCGTCGGCCAATAAAGCACAGTATCTATATAAAATAACTTTATTTATTATTATATTGCGATTGTAAGTTATTGAAATCACTTATCACATGTGTAAGTATTCACTGGTGTTATGTTTGAAAAATCACCAATTGTTTTGAGTATCGTAGCTGTGTGCTAAGTATAAGTTTTTGAAACCTAAATGTATAGAGCTATTGTCAGCGTCTCTAGCGGATAGTTGAAAGAAATTAAATAATTCTGTACATTTAAATTGTCCAAACGCAGTAGTAATGTAATGTCGTATGAAACTCATACTCAACACTCTGATTAATATTTTTTTTATTAAAGTGTATCCCAAATAGTTTGTTTAAACGAAGAAAAAAGTACATAATATATAATAACATGATGGGTGACATAATAGTTTTATATAAAAAAGAAGTATGATATTAATTAATATTATACGAATTTTTGTTCTGGCTGAACTGACTGGTATTCGTTAAGTTTTTTGCTCGAGCATTTTCTCAAGATGACTGGTGTGTACGCCTTATCTAGTGTCAGTATTAAAATAAGTAGAAATATCGGCACACTTTCTATTTTGCATTACTAAACATTATTAAAATACGTTTACTAATTGCTTATGTAGTCCAGCGATCCGGCGGCGTCGGACTTGACTTCTTGAGGTCCTTGGTTCGATTCCCGGTTTGGGCAACAAAAAGTGTGTATTTTCAGTTTTCTAATAAAAATAACATTGCTCTGAATTAGATATGTATCCGAATGGACAATAGGTTTGCCATCTATCATACTGCAGGACAGGACTAGCCGAGTCTTCGGCTAGTCGTGGGTGCACTGGCTGTTTCCCTACCTACCTCTTATATGGGGATATGGGCTTGAAGATTCTTTTTTTTTTCATTAAACTAATGTGGATCGCAAATAAATGAATGATTAGTAATGAACTGCGGGGGTGGTTGTACATACCTGTAGTAGAGCGGGGCTCGCAGCCGCAGGAAGCCGGCGAGCAGCAGCCTTGTGAGCGCCCGCGCCGCCGCCCGCCGCAGCGGGGCCGCGCCCCCCGCCCGCACGCACCCGCTCACCACCGGCAGCAGCGGCTCCACGATACACGAGTACCTGCACACCGGCACACCGGCACACCGCGCTTGTTAAATCAACTGCAACTAGCCACCGCCCGCTGTGTGGTATGTACCACCAGTGCAATCAGTCAACCGACGAACGGCGGTAAAACCGTTCCAAGGTGGGTGGAAGTAAAAATTGCTAACGCAGGACGGGCAACATCGTCCTTGTGAAAACTTGTGAAAGCGTGGGGATTACGACAAAACCCCCCAAATGACCAATTACAAAAACTTTGGCCCCCAGTCTCCGACAGCTCGCTTAACCAAGTCTACGGTAGCGGACTCAGTAACGGCAGAACAGGAAGTGCGAAGAATCCCCGGACGGACTCAGGCAACTGACGAACCTGGCCCTGGTAACGCCAAACTGCCGCACGCTCCGGACTAACGAGAAGATCCTGCAGTTAGAAGAGTGTTTGGACAAGTTACGCTGGGACGTTGTGGGATTATCTGAATTCCGAAGACAGGGAGAGGACTCGATAATCCTAGAGTCCGGTAACTAGTTCTATCACCGGGAAGACGACGCCCTGTCCTAGGGCGGTGTCGGGAGGTTATCGTCCGGAGGTCACTCATCAACAACGTGGAGGCGATCGGGAGTGTGCCGACAAGGGTGGCGTACCTTATACTCAGAATTACAAAACGGTATTCACTGAAGGCCATACAGGTATGCGCCCCGACTTCGGCGCACTCTGACGACGAGGTGGAGGCGATGTACGAGGACATCTCGAAGGCCATCCATACCTCCAAAACGCATTACACGGTGGTGATGGGCGACTTCAACGTAAAGGTGGGTATAAGAATGGACGATGAGCTGAAATTGGGGCAATTTGGTGGTGGCAGGCGTAATAAATAAAGTCGCGGGGAGCCGCTGGATGCAAGCGCTGGCGACCGTGACTTGTGGCGCTCGTTGGGGGAGGCCTATGTCTAGCAAAAGCCAATTCTATAAAACATATCGCGTGTGTACCGCGTGGCGATGTCTGCGAGCGCGAGCAGCGCGTTGAGTCGGGCGGGCAGCGGTGCGGCGGGGTCCTGCAGCAGGTGCGCCAGCAGGGGGGCGGCGCCGGCGGCGGCGGCCCGCGACCGCACGCACAGCCGCCCCGCGCCCGCCACGCACGTGCCCAGCCGCGCGCCGCACCACTCTACGTCACAAATTAAACATTTTATCAACGAAGAATTCAAAACGAAAGCCTCGAAGCTAATAGAAGAGTTTGCATATACGCCTAGCACCACGGACCAAACGTGAAACCCACCTTATTTTTCTGAAATGGCAATTAAATAAGTATTTTGTCAAGTATTTTGGCAATATACATCTAAACGTGCGTCAATTGGGGACTAATATAAAAAAAATCATATAAATATTTCTATGTATTAATATCATTGACGTACATCCATAACACAAGTCACAAACATCTCATTTGCTGGATAGATCAATTTGCGTTTTTAGTCCAGAGATTGTTACTATTTACTAAAACGTGAAGGTGATAGAATTGATTTTATAATCTTATCAGTAAGTATAATGTGGTTAAACATAAAAATAATTTAATACATCAAAATACAGAAGGTTAGTTAAAATATGGAAGGAATGGTGTTGGTCCGGGCTCCTTTGCAGAATAGACCATCTGCCTTCCTGTGCCAGGCAGCTCGCAAAAGGCGAGTACAGGCTTACCGTCACTAAAACCGTGATATCTGACTAGGTGGTAGAGTTTCGCAGCGACTCACCCAGATTGGTACCACCGCCTTACCTATTCCTGCCGCCATAACGTCATTGCGTGTTCCGGTTCAGAGACTAAGGTAGCCGGTAAACTTACTTTTGCTCGAGGCTTAACATCCCGGCCTCAGGTTGGCAACGCATCATTACCACCTTTGGTGTTTTTAGGCGGCGGGAATTTCTAACCATCAGGAAATTCGTCTGCGCTTTTTTGCCTTCCAATATCATAAATAAAAATAAATAAAATAAATAGACATTTCTTAAAACCAAATATGCATTTTAGAATTATTGAAATAAGTAACATAATTCAAGAACTACGAAGAAACACTCACTTTGCTACTACAATTCAAAAGTAATCCTCATTGTTTAGTGATATAAAACAAATTAGTGTAGCTATAATACAACAGCAGAATAATAACTGAATATAATAAAAGCTGAATTGTCACTAGTTGCAGGATATTTTTTGATTAAACAGTCTTTAATAGCAAAATTATTTAACAATTGGTTACGAGTCGAAAGAACTAACATTCACTTAGCTTTCCATACCTGGCGGTGGATTGGCCAGCGCTGTGAGGAACAACCGCAACAAGCCAGGATCAGGTGGAACCTTGGCTATAAGCGACAAATCCGCAGCACGAACCCACTCTTCCACTTCTCCACCCGCCAAAGCTCGGCGCTCCGCTAGTAATTATAAAATTACTTTTTGCAAAAACCCCGATAAAATATCTCCGTAATGTAGCTAAGAACCATTTAGGTCACATCAGCTTTCAAACAAAAAAAAAACCAACGAAATCAATCGCAAACTTATAAGAGCCCTCTTTTTCCGGCGGGGGTTAGTAAAATGTAAATATTAAAAAAAATATCTTCACTCATATACTAGAAGAAGTAGGCAGACAAACAGCGTGGGTACCCACGATTAGCCGAAGTCACAAAGTCCCACAATGTGATAAGTGGCACATAGGCTTGTCAACCGGGCACATATCAAATCCCGGTCAACGTTAATTTTATTAGAAAATTGTAAATACACATTTTCTTTTTCTTTAATTGCCCGACCCGGGGATTAAACCCGAGAACTCAAGAAGTCCAACTCCGGACAGCTAGACCACAGGCGAGGTTACAAAATATTAAGAGATTAATTAATTTCGTTAAATTGCAGATATATATATTTATTTATTTATTGATGCCATGCTATACTTTATGTATATATAGGTATTGATGTTATAAGTATAAGCAGAGCCCTTACCATGAGTTTACGGCTTGTCAAGTTTACTATAATCGCTACCCTCTCTGTAAATTATTTGTATGAAAACTTTGAACAATGCCTCTATTGGTAATTAAGACAAACACATTTTTAGACCAAAAGTGACATAGATTTCGACACGCAGCTCACCGAATGTAACCTGGTATAGGTTATAACTCATTATAAAATCAATAGTGGATATTATATTGTATTTGATGATTTTGACTAGCTAACATAACTTCGCGGTTTTACAACTTCACTATTTTTTTTGGTATAAATATGTCATATCACGAATATTAAAAAATAAGACTTACATATTTGCATTAATTCAGTTGCCCACTCTATGTTATCGGGGTCCAATTGTGCCGCCAAGGAAGCACATGCTATCCTACAACCTGTTAAAATACACCATGAAAGTATATGTACATGTTTATATTACGTAAACCCTAGATTTTTTTACCGTTATTCTTACAAAATCGCTTATAATACCCGCCAATAAATAACCTTTGGAAATATAATAGCTAATTCCGGCGATGACAATGGAATGACAATATTACGTTTTGTCATTTTTGTTTAAGAGAGGGTTTTCAAAAATAATATTTTTTTACCCCAAGCTTAAGATGGCACTTATTGAAAGAAATAATGTGTTTCATGTAAAGAAATGTATACCGCACTGTTAGTATTTCGTGCTACAGAGATAGTGCCTTTAAAAGCCGAAATTTGATATCTTTTTACAAAATTATTTATAAGCTACATTTTTTAAAAAAAAATCAGCCCCCAAAGGGCTATAAACTAAAAAAAGGTGTACCGTCCCGGTCGCCGGCGGCCAGCCGCCGCAGCAGACGGGCCCGCAGCTGCAGACGGGCGGGCGGGGGAGCACACCGCGCCCACGAGCTCAGCGTCTCCAGCGCCATCGCCATTGTGCGTCCGTCGCGCTCCTACCCGGTTAGTATATCTAATTTAATAGGGCCTTCGGACAATATCCTCTACGGAAACCTCTCCGTATTCTTGAGTTAGAAGGTAATAAAGAAATCGCGACGGACGCGTTATTTTGTACCGAGTCTGATTTGTCAAAATGACTTTATAATTTTTAATTCAAGAACGCGAACAGATTTTCGTAGAGTAGATTATATAGTCCGAAGGTACGTGACCTTTACATATCGAGGGTTTATTAGAACAAAAAACAAAACTTTACAAGGAAAAAAAGAATTGTGGAATTTTATATAGTTACTACAGGATTATATATCAAATGATGCGTATTTTTTTTAAAGTTACAGAAATATTTTCATGTACTTAGGTAAGACCCCAAAAACTGAAAAGATAATAAAAGTAAAATATCTTCACGCCCATATCCCTGAAGATTTAGGCAGAGGTACAACCAAGGCACCCACGACTAGCCGAAGATACTAAGTCCCATAACATGATAGGTGGCAAGCCTATCGCCAATCGAGCACATATCTAATACCGAGTAACATTTTTTTATTAGAAAATTTGAAAAACCACGTTTTTCTTGTTACTGCCCGACCCGAGTATCAAACACGGGACCTCATAAAGTCATGTCCAACACCTGAATCGCTAGACCACAGAGGCGATAAAATAATAATATTACAGCAAAAATATACAATCAAACAAGAAATTACTTATATAAGAGTACATTTCAATTTCATAATTCTAAATATTAAAAAAAATATTCGATTTATTGCCGTTCACTAAAATTCCAAAAGGATGATTCAAAAACAATCAATTATGAATTTAAAATAAACACTTTTAACAAGTGCCGAAGGTGGATAATAACAAATAAATCAACAATAAAATAATATTATCGCCTCTGTGGTCTAGCGGTCCGAGTGTTGGACTTGACTGCATGAGGTCCCGGGTTCGAATCCCGGGTCGGCCAACTAAAAAAAAATTGGATTTTTCCAATTTTCTAATAAAAAAAATGTTGGTGGGGAGTGGAAATGTGCCCGGTTGGCGATAGGCTTGCCACCTATCACATTGTGGGACTTAGTGTCTTCGGCTAGTCGTGGGTGCCTTGGTTGTACCTCTGCCTACCTCTTCGGGGATAGGGCGTGAAGATACTTTTTTTCTTTTAAAATAATATTAAATAGTACTTGAACCCAAGTTAGCAACCATTTATTTCACTACGTGTCTATTTTTAATTTAGTGATGCTCAGCGTAAAATGAGCCTTCCCTTGACCAATTAAATTTCAAATTTTGCTTGCACGAATAAAACATGTTTTAAATGAATAAAAATGAATCACAACAAACCTCCGGATCCTCCTCGAGTTTGTAATAGTAGTCGAGGACAAAGGAGATGTCGGAGTAGAATACATGTGGGGCCAGACACGATAGTAGTACCAAACACTGCAAGTCCCGCTCCTTGCCGGCCACTCCCAGGTGTGTGCTGGCCAGGTCCACTAGCCTGTGGCTGCAACACCAACAGTATTCGAGCTAGTTCAGTGCTGCACAACATAATATAATGCCAAAAGAACTCTATGTAACCTATTCCGTACTTCGCCACTCGTTACTCGTATTAGGATTTCAGGTTTAATTAGCCCGTAATTCACATATTATGTGACTTAAAATTCCAGTCATTATATAGCGAATAGCTTTGAACCCTATCACCTATTTTTTCTATAGGTGTAACTTGTCTCTTACCATCAGATTTCCTTACAACGTCGCAATTATTAATTATTTTTGGAAATATTCCAGGTATATTGCCTCTGGTTAAACTTAAATAACCAGAGGGAATATACCTGGAATATTAACTTATGTCTGGTATAACTCAAGAACCATTAGTACAAGTCACACTTTTTTGGAAACACCTCGAAATTACATATTAACTTTTCAAAAAATAAACATCAAAATCGGTTCGTTTTTGGCCGAGTCATAATATACATTCGACTGTTCTTTTTTGAGTCAGTTAAAAGTATAAATAATTAATGTTGATAATAGAACGCTCACTTTATATGATTAGATAATTTAACAAGCATCGTGCAGGCTTTCAGTAGATGTTTCCTCATGTTATGTCGTACTATGCCAGCGAGAAACAACCACGGTAAGGGGTCTGCTGCACAGTCGGGGTTATATTTTTGAAACCGCACTATCAATATTTGTTGTATGAGGTTGATTACTTGTTCTTGAATCTGAAAACGACAATAATGTTATGTAGAGTTTATTATATTTATTCAAGTATCGAGTGGAGACAGCGCTAAATAACTGGCATACCTATCAATACTGGACCTTGAAAGGTAAACCCTTTAAGGGGGGATATCACACTACATCGCACGCCTTTGCGGTATACGGGATGCGGTTTTTAGCTTTTGAGGAGATATTTCATAGCTAAAATCCACATTACCACACACTCGAGCGGCATCCGATGCCGTATAATGGTGCCGATTTTGTTGTGTCACCGCTAAAGCTAAACTAACTTAAAAATTTTCTAATATTAGCTTATTTTTAGACAAATGGTATTCCGTTGTCACCGTAGTTCTAAAATTTCTTTCTAATTTGACAGTGGTGCCGATTCCCTTGGTACAAACTAGTCTAAACTAACCTAAAATTAGATTTAGAGCTGTCTAATGACGTTTGGTATTCTGCTGTACACATCTAAACTAAAA
>NJDC01000516.1:172030-202317 GCA_002245475.1 Calephelis virginiensis | reverse complement strand
TATCCGCCTAATTAACACCAGACGAGCCAGGATTGGTGAATATTCTACAGAAATTTGCTACGGAATGAACATTGCTTAATTCAGCGAAAAACGTCCAACAGTGAACAACGAAAAGACTGACACTATAACTGTAAAATGATTCAACGCGTAAATGAACTGGCACAAAACTCTGTAGAGATCGTTTAAACTGAAATTACGCACACGATATTTAATTAGTTTAAATAGATATATAAGTGCGAGTATTAATGACGACATCTTAGCTCTGTGTGAGTGAAAATTTTGTGAAGAAAAGCTACCTATAAGCATACAGATCGGTCAACTGGTCGCATGATAACATCTTTGGTGAACTTTGTTTAACGCTAATATTATACGGAATAAGACGTCTGCTATGTCTCGCGTTTGGAAAATAAATAAACTAGTTGAACAACAAATCCAAAAGAAAATCGTTGAAACGTAGCAGATAACTGTGTGACCAATTACAGAAGAGTTTTATGTGTATTGCGTGCATACTATAAGTCAGAGCGAACAATCTAGTTACAACTGTTTTAAGACAGACTCTGGTGTTACAAAAAAGTGAATAAAACGGCTCATAGATAATATTATGTAATACCAACAAAAATTGTACCGACAAGTCTGACTTACGATTTTCGGCTTCCCTTCTGTATTTACAGTGGCGCGCACATCAACGACCATTAATAGTCTATCGTGACTACAATGTGCGCTCAGCCTAAATATATTCGTATGCGTAAATGCGATGGTAGGCGCTTCATTTCAGCTTACACGATATATGCAGTATATATATATTATTATTATTACATAAAAACTAACTAATAACTCTCCCCTGCCTCATCGATATTTTTGTAATTCAGTGCAATTCTTAGAAAATAAAATCTAATTGTAATTGTTCACCATTGCGTTAATGACAGACGAGTATAGAATGATAAACAAATTCAGTAGTTTTATGTCCATGTCCCCACCATAACGAAAATACACTTAATTTTTTCAAAGAATCTTGGTGACATTGCGTCAAAGTTCGTTGCAAAATTAGATCTTTACTATAAATACATGACTAGACTTTAAAATAGATCGTAACATAAAAAAGGGCGCATAAACGCCTTAAACAACTATACTCTAAATAGTATAATATATTACTAAAATAACCTACTTTAAGACATAGTATATTACATCCCTAAGGCAGTACTAATGTGATAAGTCTTTGTGTTTGTGTGTTTTGTGTTTAAGTGTGTATACTATTTTTCTGCTCAATAAAGCCGAAAAGCCGAAACTTCCTGCAGCGCAGTGGTCAGAATCACTTTGTATCCGAAGGGCAGAAAGATATAATATTTACCTTAACTTCTGGATCAGACAGTCGATGCATTGGTCCCGTTAGGAATGCATCGATCAATTCATCGCACGGTCTCTGCAAAAGCAGCTCTCCCAAACCATTTATTGCAGCCACACGCACCACAATACTTGCGTCGCGGCAAAGTCTCACTAGCATCTGACATAATAACATAATAATAAATTATCTTTAGTTCACGAACCTACAAGAGGCACTTGTGACGAGTCTATATAATAATAAATCTACCACCGGATCGGAAGGCGGCCGCACACTTGCGACTTCGTTAGCGTAGCGTTTTCATACAAACTTGCATCCTCTGTAATTGTCGCTAGAAGGCTGATTTTTTAAAAAACTCAGGTCTTTATCTATATGCATATCCAAGAACAACGGCCAAATTTCGATAAGAGCTAGGCCTAACTTTTTTTGTCATGACCCAAAATTTTTAAAAAAATTAGATTGGTTTGTTGCTATGTAGTAAACAACATCCTGTTTGAAAATGACACCAAAATAGCCACGATTTTTTATAATAACATCAATTTATTTTTAAGGTTAGAATCCACAATTACTTTTTACGCGAATGTGGCGTATAAAACTGTAGTTAGCGATAAGCGAAGAGGTAATTAGCGAACTCGTTCTTATTTATTTCTAATTTCCAAATAAAATAGAACAACTGTCAAAACGCACTAACCCCTTATCCATCCATGAGACTCCTAGAGTTCAATGTCAAAAAGTGTGGCCTGTCCAGCCTTATCAGTTTTCTCAGTCTTCATTGCAAGGTGCGTAAATATTAACATGTCGAGTAATGGTAGTAAAATTGGATTTAGGAAGAGGTATTTAAAATGAAAGAAATAGGCTTGACAAAAATACTTTTTAATTTTAAGGTATAATTCTGTAGCTGGACATTTAATTAAGGACAGTAAACTATAATGAAAAATAGAGTTAAACAAAACTAATAATCTGCAGTATTATAATATTTTTAACAGCTCCATTTTTTTACGTGTAAAATCAGTACCCAGTAGCAAAACCTTTGTTAGTAATTACCGCTTGACACCGATGTGGCATAGACATTATCAGTTTCTGGCATGTTTCGACAGGAATGTTTGCCCATGCCTCACAAAAAGCTTCATTAAGTTCGTCTAAAGTTGTGGTACGATAAGTGGCTACTTTTTTCTTGATTTCGTGCCAAGGTGCTCGATTGGGTTAAGGTCCGGGCTATTTGCTGACCAATCTAGCACCGATACTGACTGACTGGTAAGAAACCACTTGACTGAATGGGCGGTATGTTTCGGGTCGTTATCATGCTGAAACGTCCATAAGGAGATGCTCCGCAGCATAGGGAACCATCGTTTCCTCCAATATTGCTATGATGTTGATGTTGGTCTAAGTTACCCTGAACTTTCCTCACAGGTCCCACTCCACGTCCAGAAAATGAACCCCACATTTTAATGTTTCCACCGCCATGTTTCACCTGCTTTTTTGTGAATCTTAGATTCATTTCCGCTTTTACTGGACGCCGTACGTATTGCCTTCCATATGAAGAAATCAAATTAACCTTGGTCTCGTCAGAGAATAATTCATGTTGCCATTGGGCGTAGGTCCAATGTCCATATTTACGTGCAAACACCAAACGAGCATTTCTATGTTCTTTCTTCAACAACGGTACTTTGCGAGCCACTCTTCCGAACAACCCTGCTTCTACCGGACGTCGTCGAACGGTCCTCGCTCTTTCGTCTGTCCCAAACACTTCGTGTTTAATTAAAATAGAGCCAAGAAACAGATCTTTCTTAGCTAAACTGGTTATCATTCTATCTTCTTGCGGAGTTGTTTTTCTCGATCTTTTTGTTCTGGGCACATTTAAATCTGTGTTATTGCGTCTGACATGTTGCACTGCATTGTATACTATAGTTTTTGAACAATTTAAATGTTCTGCTATCCTTCGGTTTGGCCAACCATGCTTGACAACAAACTTCATGATAATTTTTCGTAGTGTTGGATCGCAACTTTTATTTTTACCCATTTTTCTTCAAAATATTTTTCAAAACTTAAAATTAATATCGGGATTGCCGCCAAAACTACCACGAAACAATAAGAGAAGAAGTAAAAAAGTATTGAGATTTAAATTTTAAAAATAGAACGCAATATCTCAGTATCCCTAATTAAATGGCCAGCCAGCATTATTTGAACAAATAGCACTACGATAATCTATCAGCTGTACTGTAAAGAGGTTCAATGTTTAAGAAGTTGTTATTGTTTGTATAATCGGGCACATAAATGACTAATTATACTTACATGTAAGAGATATGGTATATGGTTTAGACTCGTTGGAAAATAAAAAATAAATTCACAATTCGGTTTAGTCAAAGAGTGTCCCTAATTAGTTGACCACGATTGTATATATGAAAAATATCCTTAATTTTTAGGTTTTAAAAACCAATAAGGCCACGCCATTTGAAAATAAATTAGTATTAATTTAGATGTCTGCATTTCCGGATCTGGGTGTTTATTAAATCTATTCTGGTATCTATTTAAGTATTTCTATGTATTAGAATCGTTGACTAACACCCATAACACAAGCATACGCAAAATGAATGTAAGCTACGAAAACAAAACTAAATGGAAATCCTTTTTTTTGTGGCTAGTTAGAGATATTACTTGTGGTTTTTAAAACCTAAAAATTAAGGACGTTTTTCATATATATGTCATATGGTGACGCCATCGTTTCGTCGTAGGTACGATTTGGCCATTCTTCTTTTATCACTAATAGTTTAGCGGCTTAGCTAGTAAAGAACAACATACACAAAAAGTTTTGCATTTATAATATTAGTAAGTATGGCTTTAAATAACTGTTAAAACTATATAGCTTAAAATAATCTTTTCCCTTGTCCCTAAAGATAGTAAAACGTACATAGCGACCAAATAAGTAGTTCCATTTCTATCAAAAACTTGAAGTTATTCTATTTTATATAGTTTATGTAGTTAGATGGTATAGTTCTTGAATTGGGTACTTTTATAACGTATCATGATATAAAACTTACCTTTTTTGTAAGCTGTATGATGAATTCCCATTTGCAGCATAGAAAAAAATTTATACAAAAAGCTATTTTAACTATAAATAATTTATTATCAAAAATAAAATTCAAGGTCGCGTATATTTTGCGTCAAAATTTATTAAGTTATGCTCATACTGAACATGATAATCTTTATAGATTTATTTATCTAGTTATCAACTTCAATCAGTGGTCGATGGCCATTATTGACAGGACTAAAGTTTGAAATCATACGTCAATTAGAATAGTCATTGCCTCATAGTTTTAGGGAGACTGAAGGTCAAGAAGCAGCATGACCCATTACCGTCCGGTCGTGCAGTCGCGTGTGGTCGGCAGTGGCAAGTAGCCGCAGCAGCAGCGCGGCGGCCGCGCGGCGCACGATGGCCCGCTCGTCGCACACGCACTGCGCGCCCGCTGCCACCAGACGGGACACCTCGCCTGAGCCCTCCAGCTCCTGGAACATCATACAACATTATTCATTTAAATCTCTGTCACACCAACTGTCTAGACTGGAGTGACAACCCTATTGCGGCGTTGCTTTGCGGCAGCTTTACTGGCTACTCAACTCTCCAAGTCGGACCGACAAATGATTATGCGCTAAAGTTTGTCGGCAGGAATACGTAAGGTTGAACTGCCTTTGAAAGATCCAAAAATAACTCTACAACTTAGTAATCATAATCTATATATTTATATTCTGTAAAAAAAAATATAGAGTGTGTGTTTGTAATATTAAAATAACCGCTGTTGACTATATACATATGAAGGTATACACGGTACATAGGTGTTAGAGTCCGACTGAAACTGATTTTCTGACCTAAACAGAAACCGAAAATTCGGTCGTGGCTTCAGTTTCAGCTGAAACTCACGTGACCTTATACAAAATACTGTCAAATACGGAACTGGTTTCGGTTAAAATAACATTATTACAATGGAATACGAAACTCGGGCTAATTTAATTTTAGAAAAAATCTAAATCAACTAAATAACATTTTTGTGAAATTCCACGCGGACCATAGTGTATATAACATACATAGTGTAAGTGTAATAATTATCTTTAATAAAATATTCAAAAGACCTCATTTAAAGTCACAGAGCGATCAATTAAATAAAATTTAAAAAAACATCACACAAATTCCGACATATACATTTATTGTAAAGTTTTCCTGTTTTAAATTATATAGATTAAAAATTAGATTAGAGTTTTAAATTATACAGGTAGGTATATTTTGTAGCTGTCAGACGAGACTAATTAAAAAATATACCATTAAAAAACAAAGATACAATTAAAAACATTTAAATGCCAGTATTTTTGGGAACGTGCCGAAAAAATATTATCGATAATTATTTATCTAGGCTGTTTCGGTTGATCATATTTAGAAAAGTCACATCATATAAACTGACTTGTATAGCTTGTTTCATGGGAGGGTGTTGCGAGTCTATACACTCGGTGAGTATGGTGAGCGCCCTCGCCCGGAGCGTGCTGGAGGCGTCCTGCAGCCGCTCGTACATCGCTCGCACCACCTCCGCGTGCGGTGTTGTATGGGCCTGTTGGCTAATTAGGCCAGCTACGTCGTCTTCTGTCACTTCTTCCTGAACAAACATTTATATGGGTAACCGTTATACGGGATGTATATTCGAAATTTTAGTTTTATATGTATTAATTACGATCTTGGGATTTTTAAGCAATCACTGAGTGACTTGAATACTATATTCATAGCTTATCGAATGGAAGTTAAATAAGAAAACGGATTTATCAATGGTATACGTTACCATCAAAGGTACCAAAGATGCTT
This sequence comes from Calephelis virginiensis, assembly GCA_002245475.1. Classification (NCBI taxonomy): domain Eukaryota; kingdom Metazoa; phylum Arthropoda; class Insecta; order Lepidoptera; family Riodinidae; genus Calephelis; species Calephelis virginiensis. Next base: position 196,135 of record NJDC01000516.1, on the reverse strand, counting down.
TATAAATCTAAGGTTAGTAGACACCTCTGTGAGTAATAATGTTCTGTGGTACACACTAAAACCGAAATACGACCACGACGATGTCGAGCGATGTATTATTATTAGCGAGGATTATTATAATTTCATTGCCAAATAAATTTTGCATTTCTTACTTTTTTAAATTGTATTCCCTGTTTTTAGGGAAAACCCACAACCTGGTTCTAACTCATCTATTATTATTTTTTTGACTACCTGCATGGTTTGTTTACATTATTGTCATACATAAGGATGCTGTTGAGACAAGATTTGTTTATGTATTTGTTATGTGTTTGTTTTTTGCAATGTTTAATGTAAGGTGTTTTTAAAGGTTGTAATATTTTTTTAACTACCGTATATGCTTGTAAAAAATGATTTTAATATATTTTTACTGTTGACGTATTTCAAGTGTAACGAATGTACCTACGAAATAAAGACGACGAATTGAATTGAATTGAATTGATGAATAGGAATAGGTAAGATGATGGTTCTGTAGTATGTGCCAAAAGTACATCAAAAAACGATTACTGACCCTGAGTATTACAATTGTGCCAAACGAAGCCAGAAGCGTAGTTTTACATACAAATAATACTATAATTACGTAATTTATGCGGTTTGTGGTAAAAGATAGGGTGAGCGTTCATCCAGAGTTGACAAACCTGTTTTAATAACAATATGAGTTGTGATACAAGGCAGGGGTCTCATTCGTTTTTTATTGTAATTAGTTAGCTGACATGTCGCGACTATAAACTAACTGCTTCTAATTTTATGTTTATAAGTACGATAGTTATCGTGTTTCAGTGATTAGTGAGTAAATATGTTTTTGCTTATGTATATCAGATAATAAGTATAGGAATATAGAAGGATATTTACAGAAATTTGCATAATTAACCCAAGTCAAACTTTGCATGTGTAAAAAATATAATCCCTTTTTTTAACCAAAGCGATTCAAGAAATGTTGATCAGCCCTGTTTTGCACTTAAAGGTCAATGACCGTTTATCTCTTTACGTTTGGGACAGACTATACCACCTAGCCATGTTCATAGTGTAAGTGACAAGAAACGACAATCACATATAAACTCACATTCTCATTTGCATTAGGAAGCTCTTGACTGCTTTCATCATCTGTGGTCGTAGCATTTTCTGGTGGCTGGGCAGTTGTTTCATTTTCAGCCTTTTCTGAGTTCTGGTTCTCTAGTGGTTCATTAGCTGCTTGCTGTAAATCTACAGAAAAAAATTTAAATAGTACATATCACTCTAAGTACATAATATGCTACTACATCCATGCTAATATTATAAATGCAAGTGTCTGTCTCTCACGCTTCCACGGCTGAACCGTTGGAACGATTTTGGTGAAATTAGATATACATGTAATTAAGGACCTGAGTTCAAACATAGGTTGATTTATTTAAAAAAATCAACCCACAAACGCCTAGAACGTGGGACCGAAAGTTTGTATAAAAATAATGTTGAAGTTAATCTAAGAAGTTGAAGTATTACGCTGAAGAAGTTGCGGCTAAACAGCCACAACAATATATGCCTTTTTTACACATATTAGGCTTAAATTGGGAAGGAAAAAATAAATGTCTAATTGCGACTTGGTAATGAAATTAGTCCACACCAAACTAATTTTACGAATATTGTCATGTTTCTTTGTCAAGGACCGATTTTTTTTATTTTGATGGTATCAGATTCAGTCATAATATTATTACATAATATAAAACATGGTCGCTTTCTGCTTTCTTCCTTTGTATTTTGATGCGTTTTTTTTAATAGTGAGAGCGATTCAAGAGGAATTTTTTTAGGCATAATAACATAGAAGTTTGTCCACCCTAGTTGTTGCTAGTATGATAATAATTTTTAAATAAGATAGATTAAATAATAAATTAAATAAGATTTAAATTTACCTTGATTATCTGTTTCTACATTACTTGTAGACACTGGCTTGACAGGGCTTGGTTTAGACATCTCAGCGTCATTAGTTAGTAATTTCGCAAGTATTTCCTATAATAAGAACTTGTTGTTATCTGTATGTTAATGAATTTAATAGTTGCGTCAATGAACTTTATAATTTTGAATTTAAGAATATTTGATTTTATAAGATCATATGTGACAAGAACCACTAAACTATAATTGCAACACATTTATGTGTAGATGCACTAAAAATTTAAAATTTCTTATAAATTTTCACTGACATCTGTCCTTTTTTTTTCTATATTTTGTTTGCAACAATGCTGAATATTACACTATGTAAACAAAATAAAAAATTCCAGCAACATTTAAGCAAAATAAAATAAATACCATTGCTACTTGTCTATGAGTTACTTTTGCAGTTGTTGTAAGTTTTAGCAACCATTTAATGAAATTCCGATATGATTTCTTAGGCAGCATGCTCATCAGACCAAACACAAGAGAGACACGAGCTGTTCTTACTTCAACACGTTCCTGTTACAACATAAAATTATAATCATGAAATAGTTTACCATTATCGCCAATGTGGAGGCAATATTTTACCATTTTTAACAATTGCGAGAAGAATACAACTGTTAATTTAAATAAATGTTTAATACAGTAATCAATTTTGATGCAAGAGTATTTACTAATGTTACCCATGATCATCAATCAATCAGTAAGTAAGTAAAGATGTATAGTGCGAGTAGTACTATTTAATTTGTGTGCTTCGTCTATATTCGTCAAGCTTCGGAAATCCGAATGTTTTTTAAAGATATCTATATAGAGTTGTTATTACATAATTAATCATTTCACTTAAATTTAGATAAGGTCAGCCAATTTAAAAATAAAAGTATAAAGTGTAAAAAGTGTACAGCCAAAGCGCATAATATAAATAATAGTACTATACTATTATATTTATCCTTTTAAGATAGTTTAGCTCCAAATAAAAACTCCCGCCAAAAATCTTAAATTTTCCCCTGACAATTTGTGATAATACAAATATCTCAATATCAAAAACAAAATCATTATTTGATTAAAAATTAATCCTTACAAGGCCGTCTTGTGTGTAGCATAAGTGTTGTAAGAGTACTACATATCCGGGTAAAGCTGTCTTGCCATATTTGCTTAGGAGTAGTCCTGTGTATGCCACATATGAAGCCCTGACAATATTCTGAAAAAAAGAAAAAAGTCTAATTATTATAGGTATACTACAAATTTCTCTAATTGCACTTAGATTTATTATTCATGCCAACAATATTGCATTGCATATTACAAGTTTCTTTTTATCTGTAAATGTAACCTGATAATGTACAGCAGAGGTTCCCAAACTTATTTCATGTAAAACCCACTTTGAAAATCAGTTGTTTTGTAGCACCCCCTGACTCGTTTTTTACTTGTCAATAACCTCAATGACATATTTTCGCCTGGAGTTTAAAAAAAAACATTTTTTTCAAGATTTATAACTCTCCCCTCTAGACTTCCCACGCTCACAAGGGGGCGTTATCGCCCACATTGGGAAAGGCTGATGTACAGCATATTTATAAATCAACTTTTTTTTGCTTATATCACTAAGAATTAAATATCTCAAAACCTGCTGATTGTTTTTAAGAAATTGTGAAAGTATTCACAGTGTGTCTGCTCTTAGAAAAGAAATATTGTGTTAATATTTTTTTATTTGGACAGAGTGCTCCTAATTATATCAAACCCATTTAAAACATCTAAATATATAGATATCTTAAAATCTACTTATAGCGTCATATTGCTGCAGCACAACATATCAAATACTGAAATAATGTTCTTCTTCTTCTTTTATAAATATGGCTTTGATCCTTTTTAACGACTTACTTTGCCAATGTCAAGTAAGTTATTATTAATTCTTATACAGTCATTAGTCACTATGTACAAAGTCATGTCAGGTCAGGGTCTTGAGTAAAGTGGTGGCTTTGTTACTCAAGCTCATCTAGTGAGATTTGACGGCAGCAAGGAAATAGAGGATACACCAATTTCTTCATGATTATTTTATTTATACACTTTCACTGAACAAAATTAATCTAATTCCCACCTAAATTAACCAATTTCACTCAATATAAACACGAAATTCATAATTCATTTATTGTTCGTATATAGGTACATAGCTAGTTGTTAACAAATTTGGTTTGAGCTCTATATTCTGCCTATAAGGCGTACAATTGTAAAATTAATACAAATAAACTAATTTGCCGTCAATAATAATGAAAAAAAAACGACCACCTTCAATCACAATGACACCAAAAAAAGTGAAATAATGTTTGATACATGACTTGTTACATACCTTTAAAAATAACAAAAATATTAGGGGTGCCACAAAAAACACAATTGTCAACAAAATTAGACCTTTGTGAATTTAAAAAAAGCACCACTTACATTTGCATTTTTACTGTCAACAGAAGCAGCGATAAGTTTTGGTAGCATACACTTAAATAGCAACTGAATTGCTTTAGCATTTGGTGCACCACTAGCATCACATATCAGCACATCAATCATTTCATAAATAAAATGTGTAAGCCTAACAAATTCAATTTTGTCTGAAAAAAAAGCAAAGTTAAATGGTTTAAAAATAATATAGTAAAAGTTAAAATAGAAAATAAGGTTTTTGCATTTTTGTGACAAACTTTTATCTGTTAAATAGGCTTGAGAAGCTTGGGCTTCTCAAGCCTATTTAACAGATAAAAGTTTGGACAGCATGGGATAATGTTGAGTATTTCAGGGAGTTCCTATGAGGACCTTCCTTTTGTTTATATTAGAGATCAACTAAAAAGCACACAGGTCTTTTGATGGTTAGAGACAACTGTGGCCTATAGACAGAATAGATGTTCTAAGCTTGTTGTGTCCTATGGTCGGGCTGTTAAACCAATTGTGCAAGTATACTGCTACCCTATCTTCTAGACTGGAACATGACGAGTTATTGTGGTGGCAGGAATAGGTAAGAAGGTGGATCCCTTCCCCAGCAAGTTCCTGCATAGCACTCTACCACCAGCTGTAAAACTTCTCTATACTACATACCACTACATTGGCAAAGCAAGTGAGCAATGCACTAAACTATGTATGCCAAAAATCAGCTCAATCTCCTAAATATGTCTAGTTCAAAATTAAGTTGTAAGATTCTACATGAACAAACACAGTTACATACATTACACATTGAATAAAAGCTAATGAAAATACAAGACATATTTAATTTAAATTGATTTGATAGATATAAAGTTACTAGCTACTTCTGCTTTCTAAAGAACTATGCAACTAAAAGTTATAAATTGAATTGTTTTTATAATTTTCAGCTTCATCTTCATGCATGTTGCTTACTTGTAGTAGCTCAATCTCCTGAATATGTCTAGTTCAAAATTAAGTTGTAAGATTCTACATGAACAAACACAGTTACATACATTACAAGTTGAATAAAAGCTAATGAAAATACAAAACATATTTAATTTAAATTGATTTGATAGATATAAAGTTACTGGCTACTTCTGCTTTCTAAAGAACTATGCAACTAAAAGTTATAAATTGAATTGTTTTTATAATTTTCAGCTTCATCTTCATGCATGGTGCTTACTTGTAGTACTCAAATATAAAATATGTGTTAAATTTCTTTTCTTGAGTTCAAGCTTGTGCACAAGGATTACTTAATTATCTTGTAAGACTTCTTATAAATATTTTAATCTTATATAAAAGAAGACAACAGCTAGTAAACCACCTGATATAATTTACAATTGTTTTGTCACCCATCAATATCTACAAAAATTTCCACAGACTGTAGCCTTTAAGGAAGGAGCATATTTTTATTCAGGATCCTCAAGTCCACAATTGTGTGTATGTAATAGGTGTTGATAGAATCCTAGTCTACATACTTAGGCAGCAATCTCTTAAAAAACATGGTCTTTGTTCACAATTAAGGAAATCAAAATTTCGTTTAGTTAACATTAAGATTTCAGTTTTGTTCCAAGTAATGAAATGATTATGATTATAAATATGTATTATCAGCCGTATCAACAGCCTTACTCCTTAGACTTTTAAAATCATACCTTTTTCATCACTACAATACTATTGTTATGATTTTGTTTTTATACAATTTAGTTTATTGCAGGTACAGAATCACAGGTGGCTTCACTTTAACCTCATTATTGTTAACGGCCACTGCTGACATATCAATGCGTATAAAGTTATTTTACTTACTTATCTATACGTCAAGTACCTCACACAGTAGACTAAGTGTTGAGTGCCAAATATCACAATCCTTGCAGACCTACTTATCTTCCTCCATGTTCATTACCCTTTTCAAACCGATATGTCAATTTTGAAGACTCTTGACACCATCTTCTGATAAAACCTGATCAATTTGATCGTCCTACCTATAACTTACATTCGTCATTTACATTCGTCCACATTTACGGTGTATATCTATTTTGACAATCTTTCATCTGACATCCTTTCTACATGACCAAACTATCAGATTATGCCCTTTCTCATTTTACACCAAAAATCACCCTCTTTTTCTGATCACACTGTTTCAAATGTCAGCGAGCTTAACACCTCAGATTTTTTGTAGTTCTTTCTTTTTGGCTGCATTTATCCTACTTTCATGATTTTCTGAAACACCTAAATCTCGCTTCTATAATGTAAAGTTGAGATAAGCACAAAATTGTACAAAGCGAGTTGGTAAATATATTTTAATGACAGTATATTAGTGCCACATACCTATATTCAATTTATTCACAATAGCACCTCCAGTAATTTCAACAAGATTACTTAGTATATCCTCGAAGTTCATATCACTTGAATTTAATTGAAGTCCTGTTATTACTGATTTTAAATCTACTGCAAATACTCCCAGTTTTCCAATAACAGAATTTACTTCTTTTATCAATTCCTTTGTATTGAAGTAATTGTCTTCACTGTCACACATCATTTTTGGATAGGTCAAACATGCCAAAGAGTGTGCAAATAATTGTGAATGATAAATATGGTATGCCTTGAATCCAGGGATAGAAAGTAACTTAAAATATACTCGAGATGCCAGTAAAGCATTATTTCTGTGTTCTACCACAACAGTATGTTTAGTTCCTGAATCTATGTAATAAGCTAGGAGTGGTAGAAAGGATTTATATTTAAATCTATTGGATAAAGTACTCCAAGATTTTTCATCAAGTGACCCACTCGGAGAGTGTAGCCAAGAATTTATTAACTTAATAATTTTTCGAAACGATGCCGGAATATCAATTGCCTCTAATATACTTTGATATTCATCTGGTAATTCATTATATTCTAAGAATTCTGAATAGTACATAGCTTGAACCCAATCATCGCTTAGGTTATCCAATTGTAAATTATTAATTTCCTGTAATAAGTCTTCCATTATTATGAGTGGTAAGTAAGTTGACGAGTGTTTAAATCCTTTTCAAAACTTTTAATATCTGAGTAAAACTGCACATATTAAGTAATAAAATCTTTGGTAATAAATAAATAGATGTCATTAACATTTCTGTTTACAAAATAGAACCATAGATAATACACCTTCTAGAATAGAACCATAATAGAACTTTAAAAAAACTAAAAAGTAAAAACTTGCAACCTTAATCCTTGTTTTTGTAAATTTGCCCCTTTCTGGGGCCGGCTAAGATCTTTAGGCCATTCTGCCATATCTTCCGTATTAATTATTTCTTATACAGTCATTAGTCACATGTCTTCCTTATTAATTATTCTTATACAGTTATTAGTCACTGTTTACAAAGTCACCTCAGGGTCTTGAGTGAAGCAGTGGTCACTTTACACAAGCTCTCTTATGGAGATTAGACGGCAACGAGGAAATTCACGATACACTAATATCTACATGATTATTTCCTTTGTGCACTTTCACTGAACAAAATTGCACTAATTCCACCTAGATTAACTAATTCTACTCATGTATTACACAAAATTCAATAATTGTGAAAAAATTACGACCATCTTCAATCACGATGGCGCCAAAAAACCCGCAACATTGAGTAGTATTACATTATCAATAATATTACGATACCTTGATAATATTGAAAGTGTAATATGCTGTATCGCGGTATCATGATAATATCACAAGATTTCTGGAAATCTTGAAATCCACGATATTCAGGGGGCGTAGCTTCAAAAATATTTAAATGTAAGCGCATCGAGATATTTTATGTCAGTATTCGCTTGCAGCCATGACGGCAAAATAATTAACATTAATCACACAAATTATTAGCCAAAAATTAGCAATAGAATTTGCTAATACTAGATATTAAAGGGAATGTAAGGAACGCGACCGGAATCATATTACAAATAGTTTTTTTAAAAGAAAGGTTGAAATTAGTTTAGATATAGCAAAAGCAAACAAGGATTAGAAAGTTACCAAATTTTGAAGCAGAAGGTTGGGAACCTACCTAAATTATTATTGACTAATGGCAAATGCTTACGCCATTACCAAAAATTAAAAAAGGTTTACATGTTATATGTCAACTGTCAGCACCAAATTGTCATCTTTTTGTTTACAAAATTTGTCCAACAATTTCGCTGAGTTCTATTAAAACTTGGGTTTTATGAGTAAATTCATTTGAACAAAATGAGTCTTAGAAAACCCACAAATTGGTTTCTAACGGAACAAGGGCGTAGATTCTCTTTTGCAGTGGTAACTAGTACAGGTATTGCATTAACGGCAAGCCGATTTTGTCCTAACACGTTGTTTTTGCAGCAGTATAAAAAATTTGTTCAATATTATAGGTAACATTTACTATTGTAATAATCTGCAGTTAATATTTGAATAGAAAATTAAAAAAAAAACATTTTTTACAGTAATGGAAACCCAGTAGAGCTTCCAAAGCAAGTCAAGGATCGTTATGAAGCCTGTCTTAATTTATTGAATGTTGTGGATAACCATAAAAAGTTAATTCAACCATTTAGTGTTTTCGGCTTTGATTTATTCCATGCTGGTAAATATTTATTTATTATTTAGGCCTTAGATGTTAGAATGATCATAAATATGTATGTTTGTAACTTAATAATTGTAGTGTCATGGGTATAATTATATATATAATTCCTGATTTGATATATTTCCTGTAACAAGGAAATATATCAAATCAGGAATTATAATAAATTTCTAAACCGTAATAGGAAACCTATTGAATACAGAATATTGGCTTGCATAAACTTCATACTCGCATTTTTATTTAAACTGTACACCCTATATTGGCTTGCATAAACTTCATACTCACATTTTTATTTAAACTGTGGTGTACAGTTTAAATAAAAATGCGAGTCCCCCCGGGTTGGTCCGGGCTCCTTTGCAGAATAGACAATCTGCCTTCCTGTGCCAGGCAGCTCATAAAAGGCGAGCATAGGCTTACCGTCACTAGCACCGTGACATCTGACTAGGTGCAAGGGTTTGCAGTGACTCACCCCGATTGGTACCACCGCCTTACCTATTCCTGCCTCCACAACATCATGAAGTGTTCCATTTCGGAGGGTAAACTTACTTTTGCTCGAGGCCTGACATCTCGGCCTCAGGTTGGCAACGTATCATTACCACCGTTGGTGTTCCAGGAAATCCATGTGCTTGTTTGCCTTCCAATATCATAAAAAAAATGCGAGAATGAAGATTAAATACTTAAACAATGATATTCAAATAGAACAGAATGTAAATATTTATGCTGCTATATTTTATCAAGTACTTTATAATTTTTTATTAAATTAAAATACTGTTCAGGAATTTTATACAACTACTGATTTTTATACATTTTTCTTGACATATTTACAAATTGAAGGTAAAGACCATCAACAATTTTTTAGATATTACACATTTTCTTTTTTGTATCTATTGTATTGCAATCCTGCCGTCCTAAAGCTGAACAGCTACTGCCACCATGTAATTTTTTACCTAATTATGACATTTCATTTAAAAAATACTATATCTGCCTAGGAATGATATTTCTATGTTTTATCGTTTTGAAAATAAATTTACAGTTACATACATTAAAAAAAATCTATAGCTATTTAGCAATATCATCAGCTTTATCTTCGTCATTCACTGCATCTTAGCTTGAGGATGGAAATTATTATCCGTAAAACTTCAACAGGTGCACTAACTGAACTTGCTACAATTGATAGAATAAGATAGGTGATCAGCTTTTGACCTTAATTTAATTTGCATTTAGGCTAAACATGTTACTCATCTGTGGTTCTGTTATTATTATTTTTTATGTGAAAACATAGTAAACCAGCGTACAGCTCTCCTAATATTAAGAGATAATAGTGTTTTCATCTCATGCATACAGATCTTAACTCCAAATGCCTTATATGGTAGTCAGAGAGCATTGTGTGCTGACAGAATTCTTACAGACCTTTAGTCATTTTAATGTGTTTCCTTATTTGGGATTTATATATACAACCGTCTTACAGGTAGTACTAACTTCAAGTTTGGAGCTTTGGTTGGAATTCCTTCTAATTTCACATTTCAAAGTCTTGATGATGTTGAAAAACAAAATATTCAGGTAATAATTGATTACTAAAAAACTACTATTCACTTTTATACACTCACGAGAAGGTTGCTTTCTAACAATTAAATTATTTAAGGATTTATTGATTATGTATACATATTTAGAGTAGTAAACATTCAAAAAGGTTACTTAAGTAATAATAATTGCACATTGCATTGTGTAACATGAAAATAAAAAAATATAAAACACCCATAATTTTCATCTACCTGCTCCACTCAAAACCTGTAAATACAACCCATACAAATCAACTGTGCAACTCTCATTGTCACAGTGTAAATATAGGTAGACAGTAGTGAAACACTCTCACCACTAACCTAACAGGACCCCCTGTTACGCATATTGTGTTGAGATGAGTGGTCACCATACAAGTTCCGCAATAGTTTTAATTTAATAAATGACATAACTGTATTGTACTCTATACGTTTGCTTAAACACAGTGTCATCATATCCAGAGATTTCAGAGATCATCTAGAGATAATTTTTTAGACTGCCTACTGATTTTGAAAGGTAAAAATGATTTAATACAGCGGGTAGTATATAATCGTAAATTAACATTTTTTACAAACTGGAGCTAAAACTAAACTAAAACATCAAAATTCGTTAATTTAGTTTCTGGTTTCTACTACTCGTGCAAATAAAGAAGAGGAGTGGAAATGGAAACAGCTGTATTCACCTATGTACATATTATGGTATATTTCCAGAACGCCATATCACCACAGTGTAAATATTAGTAGATATCACCGTCTGAATAAATGTACCAAATTTCAAAAACGTGTGTATATGTGTATATTTTTTGTTTGTTAATTAGTTATTAAGAATCGATTGATTAATCATGTTATATATGTCATCCATTTATATTCCTAAAAAAAATGACGGATCAAAAAAGATGGGAAAGCGGGAGCGGGTGTTATTCAGCAAGCATGTAAGCTTGGGTCTTCACTCTACTGTATATCAGGCCGAAATATTTGCTATCTTGGCGTGTACTCAAGAAAACCTAAGCCGCTCCTACTCTCATATAAGCTTATCATTAAACTGTTGTATAGTCAGGCAGTGTTGTATAGTGTTGAAAACAGTGCAATCCGTCGAGTTTAAATCCAAGCTCACTTTTGATGTATGTGAATGTGAAATGTCTTTAATAAGCTTGGAGAAAACAACACAGTAACTCTTTAGACTCGGCAAGAAAGCATGTCAAACTGTCTGAATACTGTAGGCCAATAACACACTAAAACACATCATTTGTTATTTTCTTTTTTTATGTTGATAAAATATTGGTTTGATAAAGCTTACAAAAATGTCATACCTACTGTGCGCTTGCGGCGAAGCGTGGCGCCGCGCGGTGTAGAGGTATAGGAGTCGCATTGCAGCGGAGTGCACAGCTGATCCGTAGGAGTTGTAAAAACATGAAGCCTCAGGAGAACTGAGAATTTATATTATATATTAAAACAGTGAATGTGGGTGTTTATTAGCTGTTACAACAATGACATGTTAACTAGCATATTTTTGTAACATTTGATGATGATTATAATGTTAAATGGTGATCAAAGACTCAAAGAGTTGTAATCATTATTCAATATTGTTTGGTAGCCTAAGCAATCTATTATTAGTTTTAAAATAATACAGTGACCATGAGTGCTTTCCCTATTTGAAAAAACATACATTTTGTGTGCTCTTTTTGGGCCTGAAATTTAGGTTTACGCCAAGTTGATATGAAGAAAAATAAAATATTAAACCTCATACCTTATAATATACCTTATAATTTTCAGGTGAACCAGAAAACTATTGATTTATCTTCAGAGACAGGTCAAAAGCTGGGAAAAGCTTTAATTTTATCAGATAAATGTCAAGAATTTGCTATTTGTAGGGAAATATTAATGACTCAAAACAATAAGGTGATGTTTGAGTCAGTATACCCATTTGCTTGTCTGTTTGGTGTATATAATATGGCTTCATTTCTAAATAGAAGGCTGAACTTGTATGCAGCTCCTACCGGAATTCGTGCGACTTTGTATTCCATATTAGGATTGTTTGGTCTTGGTATGTACTTTCTTATGAAAGATATGACAGAAGTGAATTATGAAGTTGCAGTTGATAAAAAGCTAAGTGAACTAGGACCAGAATATGTTAAAAGTGGTATAGAGTTTTATCAGAAAATGTTAGAAAGAAACCAAGCACTCAGAGAACTAATGGGAAAGAAAGGGGAAAATAAATATACAAAATTAGGTAATGAAAATTATGGAATAAGACAACCTCATATAGCTTTGCTACACAGGAAACAATATTTTGAGGAGAAGTTGAAGGAATATCAGGAGAATGCGGAAGTGGCCACCTCAATAGGTTAATTTTTCCTAAGTCATAGGTAGATTCTCTGTATAGATGTAGGTAAAATGTTTTGTACATATTTATTTAATAAATGATTGTTACTTTGGTTATAGTTTACCTTTGTTACCGATAACCATAAATACAATATATTACATACATGTCTTCACGCCGGCATCTTTACGGCGTAATCAGAGTATCGACTATCAATCAGAGTATCAGACACGCCTAGCTTTCTCCACATTCATAATTCATACTTTTACTATACGAAGTATATCATACTTTTCATGCAAACACGCCGGCTTCAGAGACTCATGACAACACCCTGATAAAACCTCAACAATTTAATTGTGTGTCAACTCTTTGGTTAAGTACCTACGTGCGTCCATCGACATTCGCCTTGTTTATACATTTAAATGTACCTAGCAGCGTTCATCGACTTCGCGTTGCTTATACATAATGGTTGCATTTAAAAGAGCAGCCAAATTTCGAGAGAGGGTTGGAAATCGATAACACTCGATCTTTGAAGTATTTAAAAATTAAACAAATTAAATAATATTTTTTTATCCGATAAAATGCATGGTTACAACGCAAACGAAGTTCTCGCCGACCGCAATCGTATGCGCAGGTTGGTGACGCGGACGTTTTGACTCGTACTAGGTAGTTGGTACTACGACATGGCGTGACAAGCAAAGTATTAACGCGGACTATTTTAAACGAATGTTATAAAAGTAAATATTAAAATTGGGCAATAATATTTAAAAATCATTATCATTTTAGCCTTATCTCACTTGTACGAGGGTGGATCCAAAAGTTCTAAGCCCGACCAAGAAAATGAAAGAAAAGTGGGTCTAAATTTATTTTTATTTTTCGACATAGTCTCCATCTAGTTCAATACACTTCTTCCACCTGACCTGCAACTTGTTTATCCCCTCAAAAAAAAAGATTCCGGAAGGTCGGCGAAATAGTCGTTTACTGCGACTATCACCTCATCTTTGGTCGAATATTTCGAGCCACCCAAGTGTTTTTTTTTTAAATTTGGAAATAAATGATAATCCGAGGGGGCTAAATCCGGCGAATAAGGTGGGTGGGGCAGCAATTCGTAGCCACAATCATGGATTACAGACATTGTTTCAACCGAAGTGTGAACACGTGCATTGTCTTGATGAAACAAAACTTTCTTACGCAACATTCCCGGCCTTTTCTCATATATTTCTTCCCGGAGTCTTCGTAAAAGGTTACAATAAAAACTATAATTTATAGTTTGACCTTTCGGTAAATAATCTACAAAAATAATGCCCTTCGCATCCCAAAAAACAGAAGCCATGACTTTGTTAGTCGACAAAACGACCTTAGCCTTTTTCGGTGTGGGAGAGTCTGATCTTTTCCACTGTTTGGATTGTTGCTTTGATTCAGGAGTATGGTGGTGAACCCAGCTTTCATCCATGGTAACAAATCTAGACAAAAAGTCCTCGGGGATCAGTCTCAAAAAGTTCCAAACAGTCTCGTGAAACTGTGTATCGAACGTTTTTGTTCAGCTGAAAGCAACCTCGGGACCCAGCGAGCAGAAACCTTATGGAACCCCAACTCTTCCGCTATTATGTATTGCACCCGGCCATAACTAATGTTTGTTATCTCAGTTATCTTACCTATGGTCAAACGTCGGTCACCCTACTGGGTGGGTCTCGTACTCGAGATCACAAATTTTATCGATGTTTTCTTTCGTGGTAGAGGATGTAGGCCTTCCACCCCTAGGATCATCTTTAATGCTCTCACGACCGCGCTTAAACTCAGCTACCCACTTCTTGACACTGGAATACGATGGAGCAGACTCCCCCAAAGTGCTCACCATATCTTGATGGATGTCTTTTGGTGATAGGCCTTTTTTATTGAGGTACTTAATGACTGCACGGTGTTCAATTTTCTCCATAATTGAAAATTGCGCCAGATTTCTTCAAACAAATAATCACAGAAAATTTATATTGTGCAGTATCGGAATGAAACTGCGCACAATAAATCAATATGACACATACTAACAAATGACGGTAGATTTTAAAAAGATGTCATAGCTCCATGTAGGTTAGGCCACGAACTTTTGGATCCACCCTCGTATTAAAATTTGGCCGGTCCTTTGAAAGTAATCCTGGTTTTGTCCTGTTATTCTTTCCATGTGACCGGACCAAGAAAGTTTTTTTCTATGATATTGGAAGGCAAACAAGCAGTCGGGTTTTCTGATGGAAAGAAATTCGCGCCGCGTAGAGACACCAAAGGTGGCAATGGTGCGTTGCCAACCTGAGGCCGGGATGTTAGGCCTCGAGCGTAAGTAAGTTTGTCGGCTATCTTATTCTCCAACCTGGAACGCGTCGACGGCAAGCACTGACGTTATGGTGGCAGGAATAGATAAGGCGGTGATCCGGGCGGGTCGCTGCGAAATTACCACCTACTTAGTAACCTTTCTTATACTTGCTTTCGGTACCACTCTTTCTCAGATTGTGCCTCGTAGTGATACAGTGTTATATAATTACCTGTGTAAAAGTCGTTAAGTTGGTCCACGTACTTAGAGTTACATGATTGCACCTACCTCATTTTAAAGATACCTTACACTTATTGACTAAGCTAAAAATGGTTCTGTTGCTTTGTGGAGTTGTGTAATGATCACCTAGATGTCATATTTCTGGCTCCTAAGGATCGATAGTGCAAGCTACTTATTGCGTTAATTTTGACCGTTGCCTTATAGCTTTCGAGTTCATTTGATAACTATGTCGAGACTACCACCGTTGTGTTTATTATATTGATTATGGCATTAATTTCACTAACTAGTTGGAGATACTATGTATTTAAATAATGTTATGTATTACATAGTATCGTCGACTAACACGCTTTACAAACACTTGTATCTACTTAATTTGCTTAGTTTGGACTTAGGTTCAATTTGTGTAATTTTTACATGGATATTTACTAACAGGACCGAGTCGTCGCTAGTCAAACTTTCATACTAGTCCCCACAATGAAATGACTAGTATGAAAGTTCGACTAGCGACTACTCGGTCCTGTATAGTATTTGGTTTGTGACAGCAAAGCAAAGACCACAAATGTACCACTTTACGTAATTACTGTGCTTTGCAATTCAGATTTTTCGAGGCAGCCTTCGACAACTAGTTGCGTTTACCTGGAAATAATAAGTCACATCTTTATGAACTAAAAAGACGCACATATCTTTACGTGTTATTTACATACTCTCATAGATTAATATGTACATACTCTTTGGTATCTATGGCTCGATTGTACGAGATGACCGTAGCATAAAGACGAAATAAATGTTATTGTTGTGTTGCTTTTGTACAATTGTATTTTTTTTTACAATTGTAGTCGCTACTCTACCTTCCGCACCAGAACATGACTATGCAAATCACTGTCATTATGGCGGTAGACTCGTCAAGTTTCTGCCCATATTATACCACTGGTGGTATTGACAATGACCAGGTAGGAAGACAATAAAAAATATATCTTCACGCTTATATCCCGGAAGAGTATGCAGATTCACAACCAGGGCAACCACGACTAGCCGAAGACATTAAGGCCAACAATATGATAGGTGGCAAGCCTATCGTCAATAGGGCACAAATCCATCCTAGGTAACGTTGTTTCTTGAACATTGAAGAAACACAGTTGCTCGACCAGGGAAACGAAAAGTGCCGAATAGGCGACATAGAGGTTCCTGATATACCTACACGGGAGCGTCACCTTTTATCTGTATCACACATCTGTTATCGAAGCTATCATCGCATATTCTAGAAGGTAGCATGGAAATTCGAATCCCTAGCCAAACTAATAATATTATAATTGCGAAAATCTGTCAATATGCTATCAATATGTTTGTTACGTTTTCATGGCTAAATTGCTTAACCTATTTTAGTGAAATTTTAAATTATATGTAGACCCAAGTTCAAACATAACACCTACCTATCCTACTTTTGTCACGAAACAATCCGCAAAGGACTACTTAGACGGAAAATTAAATTTTGTATGAAAGTTGTATCTATTCTGCGGTAACCAAGTCGTAGGTAAAAGCCGCAAGGCAATATATAGGTATCTATTTTTTTATAATATTTGAAGGCAAACAAGCACACAGATTTCATAATAGTAAGAAATTCACAATACCTAGAGACACCAAACGTGGTAATAGTGCATTGCAACCTGAAGCCAGGATGATGAGCAAAAGTAAGTTTACCGGGTACCTAATCCAAACCGGAACACGTCAACGGTAAGCAATGACGTTATGACGACAGGAATAGGTAAGATGGTAAGGAATATGATACAGTTTAGAAACTCCCTAAAAAACGTTCAAAAACGGCACACTAGTACATGCATGCCTATTGACGAGGACCCTAAGAGGTTTTCGCGGTGTTATAGGTAGCGAGTGTAGGTTGGTAAATATTTTCATTATTATTTATGTTTTATTAGAGTGCTTGTAACTATAAACTGCTCCATACGCACAGAGAAGAAAGATTAACAGACCCGTGCCAAAAGAAAATAAAATATTGCTTAAAAGTTTTTATACAAGATCTAGTGTAAGCATATGTGTATGGTAGGTCTTTGTTATTTACGCAGAAAATCTCTCGAGTGTATAAAGTCGAGGTGAGAAACAAGGTCATCATTTAATGATCTAAGAGTCATCCAGGCATGTTCAATTTTTTTTCAGATTAAAAACTAATATGTATTTGCTGGAAATGGCAGCACCAATGTGTTTGTCATTTGTCAAATTGACTGCTCTTGTAACTTGTTGTCAATGTCATGTCAAAGTAAGTATTGAAATTTTAAGATTGATCACTGAACAGCAGGATTCTGTTTCTCGTATAGACGTATTTTCGCACTTAACACATACAAAATGTTTGTATGTGGGTGTGCTGATATAGGCTGCACTACCAAAAAAATAATATACATACAAGTGTTATTAAAATATTGTTATTTATAATATATACGTTATATTTTAATAAATAGCTCATTAATCAATTAATTAGGGAATTGCTGATTTTTCATATTATTTATTTGAAATAACCGGTCACACTGGCCTGCGAGTTTGTTAGAAATCCGAAGCCGCCATTATTATAAATACGAGTACATTAATTGATTCGTGACGATATTTTGTGTTAAGTGAGTTGTGATTTCGTCGCATCATTCCAATTTAAAGATTACGGTGTTTTTACTGGTCTCAAGTGTTTATATTTTTAAAAAAGGACGTTCGACGTATTAAAGTTACGCCTGGAAACTTTTTAGGTTAACTTGCTAGATATTTTTAGAAAATAGTGAAATTGGTGAATTTTGTTTAAATGTCCGTAAACGATTATAAAAAATGCCAAATGAAGACATGAATGTGATTTATAACAGTTTTCTTATCCTATTCTTACTGTTTTCTTGCATTTGCATCAAAAACAACTATTGATGAAATGTAAAAAATTAAGAATTAAAATGTGAAAAAACAATTTCTGTTTTACTTGTTATTTTCTATGCATGATATTTAATAATAATGATAATTGCCTTATTTGATAAGAAATTGAGTTGCCCCTAAATATTCTAATTATTGTAATGTTATAGTACCCTTTGCGTTTATATGTGTTTTTTGTAAGTTGAATAAACGATTTTGAGTTTTTTAAATTTTAGTGGCAATTTGTTTTTTTTTATCAACAAATTAAAAAGTAATTAAATATTAAATATAAAAAAACCCGTTCCTAGTAGTTTTCGTTTGATATACCTACGGGGCGCCACTGTCTCGTAGCTGTGTAAGGCTATGGTTGCATTTATTGTATATGTAGATACAGTTCTTCTCTGTGAGTAATATTGTTCTGTGCTGAACAGTGAATATTTCTTTTCTTCACATTTCACAATAGAAATTAAAACCTGCTTGAAGATTAGTCTAAAAATATTTTTTCTGTAAGATATTATTGTAAGAGAGTTATTGAATGAACTTCGTTCTTCAATTAATTTGTTTGTCTATTGTATACTCTTAAAATCAAGTGCTTTATAATATTGACTTTTTATCGTTGAAGTTATTGTTTTGCTAATTGAAATAAAGTGAAAGATGTGTGGTGGATTTACTTGCTCTAAAAATGCTTTAATAGCTCTTAACATACTTTATGTGGTAAGCAATCTTTTATTTCTTTTTTAAAAATATGTCAATTTCTGAAAATAATAAAAGATTGTTCTCATGCTATAAATTTGGCTTTGTTTCTGTAGGTAGTGGCCTCGATTCTAATATCAGTAGCAGTTTATGCTCAGGCATCGTCGGTGGTTACAAATCTGCCTATTGTTGGAGGGATACTAGCATGTGGAGTTTTCTTGATACTTATCTCTTTATTGGGACTAGCAGGGGCCGTGAAACACCATCAAGTGATGCTGTTTTTCGTATCCTTTTATATATATAGTAATAGTGAAAGTAGTTACACAAGTGTAAATTTCCTTCACTCGATGTACACATTTGCAAATTTATAAATATACAGCTTTACATTTAACAGTGCTTTAAGGCATTGTAGGATAATAGGTGTTACATTCCTAGGGAATCAAAAATATACACTGTCAGTATTTTGTTTATTGGAGTTGTGGAAACTAAACCTTTTTAATTTCAGTAGCATACAGCGAAGAATTTAGAATTAAACATTTTGAACTATTTTCTACTATTGGCTGACCTGGCAAATTTTGATCTGCCCAATAATAATATTTTGTGTAGTTTCCTCAATAAAAACCTTCCTTGTATTATAACAGAAATATAGTAAAAATAGCTTATTTAGCTAAGCTATTTTATATTTTTAAACATTGTGTTTAGTAACACATTTGGTGACTAAATTTTTTTTACATAGAATAGTGTCAAAATAATTTTGTCTGTCAAGTGACATAAAGTTTGTTCAAAAATACCTATATTGATTTATGTAAAATTGATGGAGAAGACAATATTAAAATTATTCTGACAATTTAAAACTGTATACCTATGTACTTATTTATATTGCTAACTAGCTGACCCGGCAGACGTTGTTCTGCTATATTTTTAATGTGATTTTAGTAAAAAAAAATTAGAGTGAGTCACCCTCATCATTTATGGGTATGAAAAATAGATGTTGGCCAATTCTCAGACCTACTCAATAAGCTCACAAAATTTCATGAGAATCAGTCAAGCCGTTTCGAAGGAGTACGGGAACGAAAGTTGTGACACAAGAATTTTATATATCGTTGATGAAGTACCAATACCTCCTAAGTGTTAAGAATCTAAATTTACCCTCAGGAGATATTTCCGTAAAATACTAACGAACAAATGAATTCTTTGACTTAGTAGATATTTTCACATAACTCAGGAAGCTTATTGGTAAAGAAGTTTTAGATAGGAGTGAATTCCATCTATGCGAATATGAGTTTTATGTCAATTGCAATAAAAAAGTAATTTTGGACAAATTGTCAGTTAGGAGGTATTGGTACTTCATCGACAATATAAGATTAAATACTTAGTACATATTTTAATGATACATGTTTTAATCACATAACATCACAATGAACTGTTGTTAAGCTTAATGTTAGATCAATTCTTGTGACTTAGAGAAAAAGAAAAAGTTCCCTCCAGACTTGAATCCTCAGTAGCTCAAATGGTTAGAGCATTCAGCTGTTTGAGACGAAAGGGTACAGGTCAAATCCTGTCAGGGCCGAAAAAAATGTTCTTTTCTTTCTTTTAAATTTGTAGAAATTTAACCCAGACATGGGGCAAGTACAAACATAAAATTTTGTTTAATAAATAAAAAGAAAAAATATAGGAACTAAAATTTGTTTTATAGTGGTGTGATTGCTTCGTGTTTAGCACATAATACAGACACCAAATTTAATGAAAGTAATAGATTAGAATGTAAGTTGCTTTTCAGATTGTATCTATACTAGTCATAAAATAACTTGTACTAATATTTCATAGTTCGAAATGATAATTATTTACTTCCTTGATTATTGTTATTGTACTATTATAAATTTTACGTTATAAATTGCTGCTAGTTTTATTAAATAATAAAAAAGGAAAGAAGTAAGATAAGAGCATTAAGGTTAAATAAAGATTAACTGTGTTAAGTAAAAATAATATGCTAACATCAGAATCTAATGATAACATTATCAGCACCATTTTTTACCCATAGTTATCTGTCTTGTAGAATAATGTTAAAAAGTATATGACATTGTTCATACATGCATTTAAAAAGTAAGGTATTCCAGGAGCATATCATAATATTTATCAACTCTCACTATACTTATATCTCTCTTTTGCGACTAAAAAATTTGGTTACTATTTTGCATCTGATATTTATAATGGATCCACTCTTGCCATCCCAACGATCTCGAGTGATCTCGAGAGCCAAGGTGCTTGATCCAGTAGGTCTTAGCAACCTTGCACTCGTTGATCATATAGGTGGAAGAGTCTTCTTTTTTTCATACAGGCTCTGCACCTAGGTCTGTCTGTGATACCTGTTATAAATGTGTTGGTTATTAGATTTGATGGTATTTAATGTGTGGAATACATAATGACCTGTAATTATTTCTGTTATGATTCAGAGTTGTTTCTGCTGAACCTCAGAAGCATGCAAGAGTAATGAGAAGGTGTGTTCTAAATAAGAAAAAAAATAATGCTACTTAAAAAAAAATCCAAAACATATTGTTTAAGAACCTTTTGAATTTTTTAAATGCCTTGACTAATTGCTCAGTATATGGTTATCCTGTTTCTCCTGTTTCTAGTCCAGTTCTCCGTTGCCTGCGCATGTTTAGGAGTTAACTCTGAGCAACAAGAAATGTTAGCACAACAGGTATGGATTAGCAAAATGTTTTTAGGTTAGACTGTAAGGTTAAATTATAACATGTCATTATTAAAAGTGGCAATGAATCTAATTCCTAGAACTTTTTGAGTCATTACAACACTTTTAAATATAAACTGGCAGCATATATTGCATAAGAGTTCAATTTTTTTGTCTATTGTCTTTCAAAGATATTTAACATGGCTTAGATGTTAAGATTCTCTGTTTGAAATATTCTAAATACTAGCGGCCTGCTTTGCACGGTTGTGAAATATACATATAAACCTTCCTCTTCAATCAGTTTATTAAAAAAAAAACACATCAAAACGCATTGCATAGTTTTAAAGATTTAAACATTCAAAGGGACAGAGGAAGCGACTTTGTTATATACTATGTAGTCGACAGGTCCTACGTAAACTGGTACAAGCAGCAAAATGTCACTAACGTTTTTATGGCATCATTCGTACTTAAACAACCCATTCTTTAACTTCATGAAAAAATAATTAAAATTATTAACACAGTTTTTTTTTCTAAAGGATTCAAGTATACCATTTCAAAATTTCAACTATGTATGTTGTATAATGTTAAAGTTACACGCATTAAAACATACAAATCACTCTCCTGTAAAGTTGTGCAACTGCATTTGTACCAGTTTACGTAGGACCCGTCGTAGTGATGATTCAAATTTATCCCTCAATGGCTTATTAATAAAGTACCCAGTGTTGCTTTATTATATATTATTACTTATTATTATACAATAATATAGATACTAGATGATCCAGTGAATTGCTAGCCCAAATTAAGTTTTCAAAGCAATCATTCATTCAGAGATTCATTGAAATATACATAAAAAATTTCAACCTAACTGATCCAGCCATTTAGGGCAGTTAGATAAAAAACTAAATTTATATATGCTAACTTAAATTTCAATTTTATGTATTTGTCATACTTATCACAGGGTTGGAATAAAGTTAACATGGATATGAAGGCAAGGGTCCAAGAAAAGTTTGAATGCTGTGGGTTCCAAAACCGTCTTACTCCGGCCAATTCTACTGCTGACTTCCCTTCATGTGACTTGGTTGATGTAAGTTTCTTCTTTTTGTGAATTTTTAAACAATGTCATAAAGTCACAATTTGTTTTATTATTAGCACAAGGCCGCCTTGTTGGCCAAGGGCACATAGTTAACTCAATATAAATCAAATCCGAGCCGGGTTTGATTCCCGACAAGGCAGGCTTTTGTGTTATGAACATCAATATCTATATTTTAGAGTATATATTGAATTTATTAAAATATTTATTTTAGTATTTCTATGTATATTTCTATTTATATGATTTATGCCCGGTTCCTATATTCAAAAAACGAGTCGTTTTGCTTACGAACTGTAGCTTTTTGTACGAATCGTAATCATTATCTGTTCCTATAAAAAACTATTGGTAGGATATTTTACTGATAACCAGCGCTATCTAACAACCTACGGATGGGAGGGTCAGAACGACGGGACCATACGACAAATGTATGGAGTTGGCTGTTACTAGCGTTCCTATAAAATTTTTGAAATGTCAAACAGCTGTCAATGTTACTGTCCGTCAAAGTTACCGCTACCGCAGCATTTGAGGCGGATTATCTGTTTATACGTATAGTATAACGCAATTATTTTAAAGTTTGTAAGCGATTTTAAAAATGAAAATGATGTGGATATGCTTAGTACGCTCTCGGGATGGAGTTTGGAGTCCGATGTAAACAATATAGGAATATAACGCAATGGTTCAAAGTTTGTAAGTGATTTTAAGAATGAAAATGGTATGGATATGCTTAGTACGCTCTCAGGATGGAGTTTGAAGTCCAATGTAAACGCTATGGGAATATAACGCATTGGTTCAAAGTGTGTAAATGATTTTAAGAATGAAAATGGTGTGGATATGCTTAGTACGCTCTCAGAATGGAGTTTGGAGTCCAATGTAAACGATATGGGAATATACCGTACTGGTTCGAAGTTTATAAGCGATTTTAAGAATGAAATTGATTAGATATAGTTAGTACATTCTCCGGATGGAGCTTGGAGTCCAATGTAAACGATAGGGAAAGATTTTAAAAAGAAAGTACACTCTGTAGGTACTTCATAATTTCTAAAGATTGACTTGTTTTCATCTGAGGTTCCGACTTGCTAAGAGATTAGTGGGGAAACGACTAACCAAAAGTTATCTATTTTTATACCCAGGTGACAGCAATAAGGTAAATAAGTTTATCATCTATGTATTTTTGTATGGTACAAATAATTTAAAATTTAGCTACCACTTATATACCATAAGTGGTCTAGCGGTCCGGGTGTTGGACTTGACTGCATGAGGTCCCGGGTCAGCCAACACAAAGAAAATTGGATTTTTACAATTTTCTTATAAACAAATGTTGGTCGGGATTGGAAATGTGCCCGGTTGGCGATAGGCTTGCTACCTATCACATTGTAGGACCTAGTAT
>NJDC01000516.1:146374-165805 GCA_002245475.1 Calephelis virginiensis | reverse complement strand
ATAATAGTGACACGTATACAAATGAAACCCCATCTTCGTGTGGTCATCGCATCAAGCCTGTATGGATGGACCGATTTTGCTAATTCTTTTTTTTTGTTGTGTTAGTTATTGCCAGGAGCTCTTTAAAATTGTTGACTTCTGCAAAATAGTTTAGACCAGTAAAGAAACCAGACGCTACTCTAATGGCAATTTTTTTTCATTGTATTTTTATTTATTATAAAATTTCCTCGTGTTGTTTCGGACTCCTTTGCAAAATAGACCATCTGCCTTCCTGTCAGGCTACTAGTAAGAGTCGAGCAACAAGAGTTTTGCAGCAACTTGCCCGGATTGGTACCACCGCCTTACCTATTCCTGCCGCCATAACGTCCATGCTTGCCGTTGACGTGTTCCGATTCGGAGGATAAAGTAGCCGGTAAACTCACTTTGCTCGAAGCTTGACATCCCGGTTTTAGGTTGGCAACGCACCATTACCACCTTTGGTGTGCTAGGCGGCATGAATTTCTTACTATTAGTATATCCTTCTGCTTGTTTCCCTTTCAATATCATAAAAAAACCATCTGATTTCTTCGCTCTTATATTTGTTATAAATTATGTGAATTAAAGAAACTAATTTTAAATTTACATAGACAATGTTTTTTAGTTAACCGTCTGTGATAGGGGCATAAAGTTAAGTAGTTTCCGAACAATGCGTGCCGTCTACAGTAAAACTTTTGAATCGTACTTATTAATATGCTTTGTATTGACATAATTTTATAGCATGTAAACCATGCAACATGTTTACATACGGCCGATTCCAATAACCTATCTAAGATAAAAGGTAGGGCTACTTTAGAGACCAGTAATCAGAAAACCACTGTTATTTCTCAATGATTATTAAAAATATCCTTTTACCTCACTCCGCGACGTCAATTAACTTTTAATCGGTCATTAAGACGATTTTTTCTATACGAAGTTGACCTGATGGATTAAACTAGTGATCGTCCATTGGTCGAAATTCAACCATAATATTTTTTATATCTTTTTGATAAGAACGCCATCTTCATTTGTCGAGACCAACTATTTTGTTTCCAAACTTTGTGAATGTAGTATGTGCGCCATCTATGATCTTTCATCGCTATCATCAATTTATTTGTTTGTGTATGTCAAATTGCATGTCTTATTTTTTTATTTAATATACTTTATAAGCATTGAAATATATTAGCGTTCTGCACTTATCCTACACATAAACTAAAAGTGTGCCGAATTTTGTATTAGTTCGTCAGCTAAATTTTAATAAAAAGAGGTTTAAAGTTTTTGCTTCACGTATTAATATGATGTTAATAGAGTGCGGCCGTTAGTAACAAAACTCTAGTAGACCTATCTCTATCTGCGGATAGGTTTTTGAAATTGGATATTAGTTAATTAGATATATTTTTCGGGTTTATCTTATAAGTGTTGTAATTGGTATTCCAAAAAGTCGTGGGCATGAATGGCTATGAATAACTTATAAATAGATCTTGTTCAATGCATGTCTTTTTTGCTTATTTATAGATGCTTTTAATACATTTTATTATTATTATTTCATACTTTTAGAAACTGCAGGTAAGTGAAACGATATGTTATTGTTCTCGCTACGATCTGTCGTGACATATTTGTCGTGTAATATTTGTCGTGTACCGGTTTGAAGGGTAGGATAGCTGGCACACTTGCATATTATGTCCAACAATCAAGATAGCGACGTACCTATAACATCAACGGTGTCTATAGTTCTAAAGTTTGGTCTAAAGTTCGAAGTAAAAAAAGTCCGAAAAATATGTGAGATTATACGTAAAATATTGTTAATAAATATTTTGCACTAAAAATAATTTTTTTTTCAGCTATTCGCTGTTTGGCTCGCTCGTCGCTACCGCAACCAACCGGACCCCGACTATAAAATACCCCACGCTATATTCCCTAGAAAAAACTACCTATACTAATACAATAGTTAATTATAGATTAATTTGCTTTAAAACTACAAGATGAATTTTATTAGTAATAAATGTGATCTTTGTTTTAAGAAACCTTGAACGTTAGGAACATAGTATAATTTAGCCATCACAAAAATATTGTTTAATTTTAATGGAAATTGTCAAAGATCAGAGACTCTCAACATGTGCTGACTCACATACTTATAATTATTATATTAGTTAGTGATGTGCACAGATTTGCCAGCCTTTTATTGCTCTTCCACTTATACTTGGTAAAAATAACCCCAATATAACAAGAAGATAATACAAATACTCTATATAATATAAGCAATTTGACAAAGAAATTCCCGCCAAAATATATCTTGCCAGGTTTGAGATTATGAGATCAGAAAGACAAACAAATTGTTTGATTGTATAAGAATATACGTATTTTTTTACTGCTTATAGTAAAAAGCAGTTATTTTTAAGTTTCAAAACCATACTTAAACTGCATTGACGTGAAGATGCTCATTTCTAAACTCAGTAGGATGTCATATAAAAAGTCAGCTTTGTTCATATCTTAGTGATAATAGTGACACAGAAAGATTTTTGTGATATCACAATTAGTGAGGAAGTCCCCGAAAGTTGAGAAGCCCTGATCGAATGTATTTTGATTGCTAAATATTCTCAGTAGCAGCCAATATACACTTATAAAGGACGTTCATTGCACGTTTAAACATGTAAGGCACTGCGATTTTTATGTTTTATCTCTTTCTTGATAAGTATTACTAAATGAGACAATCATATGACACACATTTGTTTAATACGAAACTGAAGGAGATAAATACAATTACCTGATCTTGCGTGTGTAAACTTGTTGTAAATATATAAGGTCCTAACAAAATAGGTGTTCGGATTTTTAAACAGTGTCTTTACATCTAAGAAAATATATCTTCACAAAAATTATGACTCAAATTATTTAATTTTCAATATTATACCAAGTGCGTTTTGTCATTTCATTTACACAGCATATTGATTATGGGGTTAACGGTATTTTTAAGTGGGTTTTTTATTAGATGTCCGGAACATTGTCTAAAAATTTGTATACTTGTTTTGGAAGGATCCTATATAAGTTTTCTTTGTTTTTACTTAGACTATGTACAACATTTTAAAATATGTAGATTTGACTTTGAGATTAAACAAAATATAGTACTAATTCAAGTTAATTATTATTATAAAACAAATGTTGTATTAATTAATTTTGTAATCTTTGTGATACTTATTTTATGATGGCGCTTTGTGGGTTATAATTTCTTGACTGTCTAAACCAGTGTTGAAATGAACTAAAAATCTTCAATTCAATATACAATTGTATGTCAATAATTATTGCATACCAGAAATCTGATTCTTTAGTTTTATTATTGTAATCATACTTTTTCTTTATATTATTAATAAAATAGACATGTAAAAGTTCAAGGATTTATAAGAAGTATTTTTTTAATTTAGTAGTATTCATTATTTCTGAAGTGTTTTCACTCCTTAATACAAAATAATCCAATGAATTTGTAACCTTCAACCTCAATCAACTCCGTTGGGTAAAAATATAAAGAATTTGCTCAAAACTTAGATAAAGCAAACGGCGCAAACTTCAAGGCTAGGTGTTGTAAAATTCTGCATTTTAGAAAACTAAAAATATAAGAGATATTTTCTATTTTGAATAAGTGTTTGAGGTAACCCATACTAACTACTATTTTTTTTGTAAATGTTTTTTTTTGTATCGTTACAAGACACTTTTGCGCCATTTCCTTAACTATTTAATTACTTGTTTAGATACTTGTTGAATTCTGTGTAACTAATATTCTTTGCAGAATTAAAAGAATTTTGTAAACCAATGTAATAAACATGGTAAATACTTTGGATTGGATGTAATCTAGCGTTATATTATTAATTTTCTAGGTTCATTAAAAACATTAGAGGCTATTATTTTAATATTTAGTGTTACTGCCTATATTTGAATGCTGTTCTTCATTTTATATTATTTTAACCATTCAAATGTAGCTTTTGCTATATTGTACATAGTGATCACTTTGAGGTCATTGAAATAATAGTAGTAGCGTGATAGTAGATCAACTATTCATTAAAAAAGTTCCACACCGTTTTAAATCATCACTAAAAAGGACAACACCAATGTTAGATCGCGTCTGTGGTCTAGCGGTCCGGGTGTTGGACTTGACTGCATGAGGTCCATGCACGCCCATATCCCCGAAGAGGTAGGCAGAGGTACAACCAAGGCACCCACGACTAGCCGAAGACACCAAGTCCCACAATGTGATAGGTGGCAAGCCTATCGCCAACCGGGCACATTTCCAATCCCGACCAACATTTTTTTAATTAGAAAATTGGAAAAATCCAATTTTCTTTATGTTGGCCGACCCGGGATTCGAACCCAGGACCTCAACACCCGGACCGCTAGACCACAGAGGCGAAATATATTAAAATGGAAACACTTTTATTTTGAAATTTTAGTTTAATATGTATATCAATCACATCACAACTTACCGCTTTAAAAGTAATAAGTTACAAAAATAAATAAGGACCCGCGGATCTTTGCGGCAAACTACTCGACTTCTGGCTTTTACAAGCAAGTAATTTGCTTATTTTATTTTTTAAATTTGTTGTCGACGTGTCACAATATTTTATTTGATATCTTAAACTAGAATTAATTTGAATTTGTTATATGAACGATTATAATAACGATATCAGCTAATTTTAGTCCAACATTGGGATTGTCCTTTTGAATGTTAGTATATTTTAACGTAATGTTTGGAGTGTATATAAAAAAATAAATGATCAACTTAGTACCTACTAATGTGAGAAATCAATTATGTGTGGATTATTTAGTGTACATTTTTGCTAGTCAATAACATTATGAATTTATTTTATATACACCAACACTGTTTGTATATTTTGTACCAGTTGATTTTGTTTGTTGTCTCGAGTGTGACGTCAGTATAGAGGATAACAGCATTATGATTTATGTATAATTTGGAATTACCATAAAATTTCAGTGGAAGCTAGGGATTATGTAAATAAGTTATGGCCATTTAACACGGACGCTGTGCAATAACCATGATTTTCCCCTATTGCCACCCTAACGTCACGATACTGTAAAATTGTCGCAAAATTTTTTCTTAGCTTATAATTCCGTCGCCTTTGAAAATTTTCTTTGGCTTAGAGATAGACACACTACTTCCCGTTATTTTATTAATTTGCTAAAGTGGCTGGATTATGGGACTTTTCACGTGAAGCAAGCAGCCACAAAAAGTGAGGTTTCGAAATTTGTCCTAATATTTATATAAATGTTAAGACGAATTCGTCCTAAATATTTGACCTAACTGTAGGACCTAATAGTGGAACTATCTTACCTCGTCCTGTCGCAGTCATTATACACTGTCATGTGCCGGTCTGGAGTGTGGGATAGCTGTTAGGCTTGTACGGTAGATCTTCCATCACGGATGCAGGACAGCTACGCACCTGTAACATCTGTGGTGTTTGTCGGCCACGGTTGTCACTTACCACCGGGAAAGCCCTATGCTAGTTTGTTGATCACTAACATAAATAAAATGTAGTAGGTGTGAAAAGGGAAACAAGATTTTTATTTTCGTAAAATGTTTTTTTTTGTTATCGGGTTAAATAAAGAATAATTAAATAAAGAATATTTACGTAATAAACACATATTACTTATATAAATTAGGAAACCGCAAATTTTAATATGTTATTATGCTTTTCTAGTATTTAAAAAACTTCTGCCAAAAATTATATTTATAATTTAACTATTGTTCAAAAAGCCTCTACTCATTTGAAAAACGTCATACGAAAATATTTTTTTGTTTCATCTTTTTACACCTTCTAGATAAAAATTTAGGCCGAATAAGAACGAACTTTGAAACTTTAATTTTTTTCGCTGCGCGCTTCTTGCGAAATGCCTTTTTATTCACTAGTGCTGTACGATTATGTGGTAATCTCGCAACGGTTTGCATGGATTGTTATCACTGCTTTAAATTTCCTGTCGCCTTTGTTGAGTAAGGTAGCTGTAGTATGAAAACGCTTATGGTGTCTATAGTTCACGAGTATGTTTTACCGTCAGAATGACGGTCTAAGCAACGACTATCCCAAAAACAAATCTGTGTTAAAGTGACCAAAATGACCGATACTTTTTCGTTTTAACATCATAAGCAATACAAATAACAGAACCAACCCATATATGTGGAGCAACTTTATTATTTTATTACTATTCCAATAAAGTCATATTTTTGGGGAATCAACTATATACTCAGAAATTTGCTGTAAGTTTTCTATACATTTAAGAGCTGTATGATGGCGTCTTTATTTTAGGCTGGAAATAACTTAAAACTAGCTCTTGCTTCGGTGTGCGATGCTTCTGTGTTAAATGACCTACTATACTTATTTACGCTTATTTGTGTAGCCTGTATATAACTTGAAGTTTTACTACTTATATTTTTCAAAAATCCTTGTATAATATACAGCGAAACCTGGATAAGTGGTATTAAAAACGACCTGTATGTTTATACCTTATAGAGGCTTTTTATTTTTAACAGATTCTCTAATAAGTAGCTTTACATGACAACTATTATTAAAAAGGGTCAAATAAAGCAAATATGCAATGATTATATGTTTACTGTGTTATTAATAAATACGAATTAAAGTACTCCAAGGTTCAACCCGGTATACTCTTTATTACAATGTGATACAGACTACAATATCATCTTACTCCTATTATTTTACTCTTACGTTAGTCCATGTTTATTAACAAGATGGCTAATGTCTAAACTAACATTTATATATTGTACAAATTGAATAGGTAATTGAGTTACTTTACTAAATTCTAATTATACAGGTAAATCTTGATAAAACGTAAATGCAAGTCTCAGTTATACAGGGTTTAAAAAATCCAAGTAACAGAGTTATTTAAATTCCTGTGGTCCTGAATAGTGGGACCTTATTGAATTGTTATTTACAATTTTTTTTCTGTATCCAGGTTTCATTGTACATATTTACAAGTTTATCGATTTTATATTTTTACATACATATTCACAATTTTTAATTTTATAAATTTGTATGACTAATAAAAAATGTTTGAATAGGATTTGTTTAAACAGATGTTTTTATATATATAGAGCTTATTTCAAGTCATATGTAAGTGTATGTATTTTGTAACTTATGATAATGATCTTAAGCCAGGACTATCATATTTCTTAGTGTAAAGTTTTAGTATTGTTTTTTTCTGCTAGTGTACGAACAATGACCATATGTAATTAGGGAGAAAAAAATAAGTTTTCATTATTCTTTTTATATATTTATTTTAAATATTTTGTGTATGTTTGTCACAAGAAGGTTAAATACTATTTGCATGTATAATAACTACCTACTTATAAATTTCGCCGACGTCTTTCCACCTGGCTTAAGATTTTGATGTAAGATAAATAGTCATTAACTTTAATATGCTATTTCTTGGTAGTAAACATTTATCAATTAAAAAGTCTAAAACATATTTTTTGTATGGTATATTAAAAGTGAGTTTTCCAGTAGATAATAGCAGTTAAAATTGTAGTATTTGTATATGTCGGTTGCTGTAAGAGCTGATATGTCCCTTCCTACTCGAAATACAGTGTGTTAAGCATTTTTTGTGTTTTTTTTCTATTTGTAACAGCGGATGATGCATTGGAAAATTGTTAATGACTGGACAATTACCAATCGGCTTGATTCCTTGGCGTTGCGTAGAGATGTTGGGTCACTCAGTGTTCTTTACCGCATCTATCATAGGGAATGCTCTGATTAGTTGTTTAGTTTAATTCCAGCCGCTGATTTCCACCTTCGGACATCGCGTCAGAGCTTAAGGTATCATTCTCATCATCTTGATGCGTGGCGATCTACAACTGTGCGATTTCCGAAGACATTTCTTACCTCGCATAAAACCTTTGCGGAATCAGTCAGGCGGTATTCCCAAACGATTATTACTTGGAACCTTTAAGAAAAGAGCGTACCAACTCATTCCTTAAAGGTCGGCAACGCATCTGTGATACTCCTGGTGTTGCGGATGTCCGTGGGCGGAGGTGATCACTTTCCGTCAGGTGACCCGCTTGCTCGTTTGCCTCTTGTATAAAAAAAAACCGACGAAAAATCGAAGAAGCCTCGTGTGCGTATATTTTTTTTTATTTTAGGTCAAGCATTACTTTCTACAGAGTATTCCAGTTTTGATCAATCTTTTTTAATGGCATAGTGTACTTTTTAGTTAATAATAAAAAAAATAACAATTTATTTTTTACCTATTATCAAAATTGAAGTCGGTATTTTGCAGTTTTACTTTATGTATGTTACAGAAAACTTGGGACTAAGTTTAATTTTGCCAGGAACCAAAATATTTTAGATAGCTGTACTCATACAAGAAACTGTTTTTTAGGATTACACTGTTGACCTTCCAAGACAATAAAAATACTTGGGATAAGGCCATGAAAAGTTAAAGTATTTTCATCACAACGAACAATCACACGACACTTCTGACGGTATTGGACGGACGTGGCTTATAAGTACCGTAGATGTTATAGGTTCGTTGCTATCCTGTAGTTGAGGTTTTAGGCTTAGGCTGTGCAAGTCTACCGGTTACTCACCCTCCGGCTCTGGAGCATGACACTGCCATTATGGCGGCAGGAATAGGTATGGAAGTGGAATCCTATTCGGGCAAGTTGTTTACACCACTTTTCCGCCAGTGGTCATGTTGATAATGACCCATGTAAGAGAGATATGGCAGAGAGGAGATTGTTTATTCTACATCCTCAGGTCAGCATGAAAAACTTACTTTCTGGACATGTAGATTAACAGTTCTCCACTTAGTTTCTTTTTTATTGTCATATCGGTACAACTGTTGTAATAGACTACATGCCCATGCTAAAAAATAGATGGGTCATATGAACCACCAGGTGTAGTATATAGGACGATAATCGAGCATAAAATAATAAGATTCAGCACTATGCCGTAACTTGTAAGGTGTCCAACTGAGTGCTGGTGAGAATTCAAAAGTGCAGGAAGAGTGAGTACATTTTGGTCATATATTTTTGTACGGCATTTTTACCTTCAATAAATCCATAAAAAATAATAAGAAAGCGCGCAGTGCCGTAAAAAATGGTGCGTCACAAAGTCGGTATTTTTTTTTGGATTTTTTGACAATTTCGAGGGTAATTTGGTCATTTCATTATGTACGGCATCAGTTTCATACTGTTTCAATACAGCTTCTAATCCATTATTCCGCAACGCCGTACATAAACCGTGCGAGAAAGGGAAAAAATCATAGGTTGCATCCCCCTCTCTTTCAGTGGTCCGGGGGGTGATTTGAAACAACATAAAATTAATTTATTTTAAAAGTATTTAATGCAAAGATAATATTTTTTTACATGCCGTACATTATCGTTGGTCCAAAGGTTTGTAGAGCTAAACAAACATGGGCCTGTATTTTATAAATAGTAACAACATGTCATATCGCCTCCGTTCCTATGTTGGACTGGACTTCATGAAATCCCAGGATCGATCCCCGATTGGACCACAAAAAGAAATTCAGTTTTTATCGTTGTCTGGGGTTGGATTTGTTTGGATTTGGACTTGTGTCTTCGTATAGGTACTTTAACTGCCTACCTCTTTAGTGAAACGTGCACGAAGATATTTTGACATCTAACATCTTGTTAAACATTAACGACCGCCCGACCGCCTCGTTGGTCGAGTGGCTAGCGTACACGCCTAACTATACAGACGAACCGCGAGGCTCGGGTTCGATTTCCGAACATTTAGATGTCTGCATTTCCATGCCTGGGTGCTTATTACATTTATTCTTGTATCTATTTAAGTATTTCTATATATTAGAATCGTTGAATAACACCCAGGCATATGATTTGCTTACTTTGGGGTTAGATTTAATTTGTCTAACTTATCCAGGGATATTTATTTATTTATAACATTAATATTTACTGGAGCCATTAAATATTTCTTTTTTAACTTTTATTGTTGTTAACGAAAACAAGATATCGTCACAATAAGTTTTAATTGCTTACAAAACGTGACGGTTTCACGTTTTCGCCCACGCCTTAACTTTTTCAAACTTTCGTTGTTTTGTAAAAGAAAGCATTTTATTATATCTTTTGTAGTAAGACGAGGTAGAGCGAACGAGCTTTTGGAATTTCCGCCCACCGCAAAATCATGACAATTGATATGAACACGTTTCTCTGGTACGTTGCTTCAGCTATCTTATGCGAAATATCTCACACTGGATATTTATCTTACAAAAAATTTGTGCGTTTAGTCAAATACTAAACGCACAAATTTTTTGTTGACACCTAAACATCTTAGGTTGAGACAGTAATTTGGGCAGTCATGTCAAAGTTAGAACGCCGTTTTTTGACTTTAATTCATATTATTCAAAAACGCATGTATGTATGCTTTTGAATTTTTTTATAGTAAATATACATGTTACGAAGAACTGAATACAGTTTTCGGTGACCTTATATATTTTCTCATTTAGGCGCTACGTTTTTTTTTGATTTTTGGAAAAACCGCGATTACTATACTTGAAAACTATAAATATATTTTTTAATCTAATTTTGTCATAAATACGCACAAATTAAGAGCTATTTGTGCGTGTTTATTCTACAAGCGCACATATAATAGTCTTTGAGATACACGATTTCGCAAAACGCACAAATTTTATTTTTAGCGCACAATTTTGCACAAATATAAGCTTTCTGCTCATACACAATGTTTAACTCACCGATAATTAGTTTAGATTTTTCTTGCTGGGGTAACGTTACCCCAGTAAGAAGTGTTTTTTCCGTTTATTTCCAAAACGACAAAATGCACAATTTTTTTATTCGGCGCACATTTACAGCACATCGAGCACTAATTATTTGTCCCACTCATATCAGTCTAGGTGCTACTTTCTTGCTGGGGTAACGCACAGATCAAACGTGCCTATACACATACGGATGCGCCAATAATTCAGAAATAGTCTAAGTACCTACAATCCTTGCTTTTAGCTAGTGATATAAGTGGCCAAGCGCGAGTCGGACTCACCCATGAAGGTCGCAGTAACTAGCATAGATTAGAGATATAATAAGTATGTTGAGTACCCTAACTTGTAACCAGAACGCCGAAGTCGAGGTAGGATCTCCATTTTACGACTTATTTGTAAGAGTTCGGTTTTTTATGAGCGAGGTCAGGCCTGGCAAAGGGGCAGATTGTCTATTCAGCGGACTTCGACCAACATTAGGGCCGTTCCTTTCCATTCAACTACGGAACCTTTAAAACGATGATAATTATTTTAGATAAGTACTAATATTGTCCAAGTAAGCAGGTAAGTATCAAATTCGCATAGAAAGTTCTGCATTTTCATTAAATATTTAATAAAAATTAAATTTGTTTACCAGCTACTCAGACCAATAAAAAAGTACTTACTTAAAGTATAAAATAAATCGGAAGTTGCTACAAAAATCGGCGTTCAGTAACGATCCGATACGACCATATTATATCACATTTTAAACAATTTAAATATCCTTACCATTATTTAAATACTGACCTACTCTTATTTAGTTTGTATTTTGTAAACTGTCTGACGCAAAAAATGGAAAATAAGTTTCATGTACGTACGGGCCCCCTTTATTTTAATTTTAATAGGTATAGCGGCCTTTGTACTAGAAGTATCATCAACTGTTTAGGTTCAGTAGGTAGGTAAAGGAAATTAATTTGGGTACGGAACCCTAAAAAGTCGACGTTAAGGTTATACCCAAAAACAGTAAGAGAACGTGTTCTCTTTCTAGTTTGTGGCTACGCCTAGTGATTACTAGTAGTGATTATATTCTTGGCTACTCCAGTCTAACTGCTTTATCCATGGACGTAATGATATTACGTCTATGGCTTTATCATAGTAAAGCGCGTCATTTACAGCGTTCTGAATAGGTATATTATTATTCTCTTTGATTATTATACTTATTGTTTACAGCATAGATTTTTGAAAAAAATACTGAAGCTGTGAATCCATACATAATCATTCCTTCAGAGGGCATGTCACAAGCTTGCTCCGTCCACAAACCTTAATAAATGTTATAAATAGTCATTTGAAAGTTAAGTATAACAAAGCTATATTATAGTTCTAGTATGAAAAATGGGTTAAATTTGGTCTTTAACTTGTGAAAGAGTATGACCATCAAACAATCACAAACTATTTAGAGATACTCATACTATCTATGTATCAAAAAATAACTGATTTTCAGGATTCAGGATACTTGGCATAGTATGAATTTTAAAAGCTATATTATAAAACGGTTTTATTTCCAGCATTTCATTTTGTAGTAGGTATTTACTTAGTTATTTAATCTTACGGATATTCTGTCGGTACTTGACTCAGCTCTTACAGAGTTGTATGAGCCGAGGCTAGTATTTATTAACAAACATAATTTATTGTTTACTTGAGGCTAAAATGGTGTATTTTTGTGTAAAGGTAGAACATCCTCGTAAACAGTAATACGATAATGGAAACAACTACGTGGCTATAGCTATTCACGTCAATAATTTTATCAGCTGCTGCACTTACCTATCAAACTGAAATACGTTAATAGCCACTGAAATTGTCGCAATAGTTTCAGATGAGGTAAGGGTATCAATCCGAGCTAAACATTACTAATATTACCCGTCTACTACCCTAGAACATAATATTATGATTTGATATTTTACTCTGAATCTAGTTAAAATAAGTTAGTATATTCTCGCCCTTATTCCCGAAGACATAGCCAGAGGAACAACAAGAGTACCAACGATCAGCCTAAAGGTACTTAAGTCTCCAATGTGGCAAACCTATATAGCCAACGGATTACATATTCAATTCCGGGCAGCGTAGCTTTTATTTGAAAGCCACCTAAGCCGACATACATTGTTATCCTGTCCTTTTTTATGATAATGCAAGGCAAACAAGCAGACGGATTTCCTGATGCTAAAAATTGGAGATCCCAAAGGTGGAAATGGTGCGTTGCCAACCTGAGGCATGTTAGGCCTCGAGCAAAAGTTTTCTTCATATTTTGTCATTACAATGCAAATGTGGATGGATATCAGTAGGTACCCAGGGTGGCCAAATCACTCGGGTCTTATCCGAAGGTGGTATCAAGAGTCTCCGAAACCAATGTGAGGTTTGAAAAGGGTAATGAATGTGGAAGAAGCTTGGCAGTTCTGCCAGGATCGTTAATTTTGTCATTCGATACTCTCTGCCTACCTCGTAAGGGACTTGGTGTGAAGACATGTATGAGTATACTTATTCCTACCGCCTAAAGCCAGTACTCGCTTTTGGTGTATTCCGATCTGGAGGGAAGATTATCTGGTAAGCTTCATCACGATAGATACTTATTATGGCAGTCTCAGGTTGGCATCGCACGATTGCTACCTTTGGTGTCTACGCGACGTGTATTTGTTACCACGTGCTTTGGCCTGCCCTCTTGTTTCAAATTTTATTCCATAAAAAATCATTATAGACAAATCTTCATTCACAGTAAAATCTTTTTTATCAAAATAGCTAGATGAGATCGTCTCCTCATCCTCAGAAACAGATAAACGCTAACTGATTTTTAGAAGGTTGGAAAGACGCTCTGGCACCATTCGAGCTGATGTCGCTTACTAGTGGGTCGCGGAAATAGCTTACCATCACATAAACCCTGGCTCATTTGCTTCCTATAATAAAAAAATGTTGATGACGACCCTTCCTTAATTCGTTCTAACATTTTAAACGGACAGATCAATGAAACCGCCAGTTGGTTACAGTAATCTTCTCAAAACCCGCTATTATCATGAGTTTATTTTTATTATGCGAGGGAGGTGTGAATAAGATAAGCGGATAAATAGATACGGAATTACTACTGCGTTACAAATAAACCTTACACAAATACACGAGTATTTGAAATACGCATACATTTTGATCGTGTTTTAGCGCATAGCTTCTGCGCAAGCTTTTGGACCCATCCGCGCCCTTCCGTGGCTGTAGGGAAAAGCTCCGGTGTAGGCCTATAGCAGTCGCGCAGTATTTGAACGTACCTCGTCCATCGATCCGTTTACTCAAACTTGTTGTGTATTAAAGACTTACATATTAGTAATTGTGCGTGCCTGCGAAGATGTCCTTTGATAAAGATGAACTCCGTGACGAGTATGTATCCATTTAAATACCTTTATTACAACTGTTTCTAAACATTGATTTTGATTTCAATTGGCTTTACTGGTGACATGTATGTGCTTTTGCTGTTAAAAAATATGTGTGGTTACGCAATAAAATAAATTGAGCAAAGACGTTCTTTAAAAATCTAATTAAATCGTTTTAATTTTTAATCTTAAAAAAATGGTATTGTCAGTTTATTATTTTGTAATTCCTACATTTTATGAAATATGAGCTCTATTACCAGAAGAAATACTAAATTATGTTTTTAAAGACTATGATAATGCTTAATATTTAAAAAGGTATAATTCAAAGTAGGTTAACCTTTTGTTGATAACCTAGATACCTGTAAACATCCGAATTGAGGGCATCGATGAAATATTCTTATGTATTTTTATAGTAAAAGTAAATACTTAATTATCATCTAATTTTAAATGATAAAAAGATACCTTTCGTTTTAAACAAATTTACTGTTGAATAATAAAAAAAGAAACTTTTTAGTGTTTAGTATATTGCCTTTGGTACTAGGTAGGTACTATTTGTTTCAGTACAAGTGTACATAGAAGCGTCAATTAAGATGAAATTACGATATTTTAGAACTTTTTGCGTTGACGATAACTTGTTACAGATAAAAAAATATCAAAGGTAATATTATTCCTTCTTTGAAAGTCTAAATCAAAAGACTTCAATTTATCTCTTTTGAATGCACATAATTTTAGTTATCGACAACTCTCACCGTGTTCTCTAGGTTTCTCTGACCGGTATACTTCTACTTCTGTGTTAAGTTGCTAATAGTATACGTCGACTCATCTCACCTCAGTGGTTAGGATTCTGAAGCGCAAATAACCCTCCGCAAAAAAGCCACTAAAGCACATTAATTAACAAGCATCATAACTATCACCATCACAATCAAGAGTTGCCAGGTTATTTCGCAAGTCTATTATAAACTTAAGTTAGTCTGTTAAGCAAGTCTTTGGTGGTGATTCGGCTGTTCACAAACTATGTTTATTTTAAATGCATGCTATCTCTTTCGAATTAAATAAAAACAAAAAAGATAGAGTATTTTTCGCATGTCAGATTAGTTTGGATATTATGTCGAATTGTGATGTTTTTAATCAACGTTTTCAATTTTTTGTAGAAATGTCGTGTACAGACTAATCTAACAGCACTAAAGGTGTTTTGTTTCTTTCTATTACCTTTGTTGAAAGAAGATAGCGATCACTTTTAACTTAGTTTAATGAGTGCGCAACAAAAGTACCACCTTTGCTGCAACTAGCTACTTAATAAGTAATTTAAACGTAGAAAAACTGCACAACCCCGACTTCAATTTTAAAACTAGATCGTCTAATAAAAAAATAAAAAGCAGGTATTTTCACGCCCGTATCTTCAAAGCGGCAGACAGAGGTACAGTCCTACAATGTGACAGATGATAAATCAATCGCCAACGAGGCAGCTCGTAAGAGGGCATAGGTTTAATTACAGGTCTTTACCAGTAAGATAGCTGCTGGTACAGTGATATGCAGCAACTTGCCCTGATAGGTATCCGCCGCTTTACCTGCTACTGCTGCCATAATGACTGCCACGTTCCGGTTTAGAGGATAGGTCCTTACACAATAGCCCTTCCATCCCGGACTCAGGACAGCGACGCACCTGTAACATCAATGGTGTCTTTAGGCCACAGTTATCTATCAGAAGAGCCGTGTATTTTTTCGCTGACCTTTCACATAAAAGAAATCGGGCACTATAAATCCTAGGCAAAGTTCTTATTATTAGAAACTTATAAAAACAACTTTTGAGTTGCCCGACACAAAAATAAAACTGAAAACATCGTTTTATCAACTAGTAGACTACAGACACGATAAAACAAATACGGACCTTTTATAAGGCCTCTGTAGTCTAGCGGTTCAAGTGTTCGTCTCGATTTAATGGGGTCCCAAGTTCGAGCAAACAAAAAGAGAAAGAAAAATGTGATTATATTAATTTTAACGAAAGAAAATGTTGCTGGTTGGCGATAGGCTGGCCACCTATAACATTGTGAGACTTAGTGATTTCGGCTAGTCGCGTGTGCCCTGGTTGTGTCTATGTCTACCTCTTCGGGGATATGGGCGTGAAGACACTTTTTTAAAAGCGTTTAATTAATAATCTTACAATTTATTTGGTACCATTTTTGCGGTAGATAAAGAAAAATAATCGAAATTGAACTTTGTTAATTAAACTAAATTAAAATATTAAAATAAATGTACGTGCTAAATAAATGACAAACAGCATGTAGTTTGAAGGCAAATTAAATTATAGATTCAAATGCAATTAAATTTTTATAATATTACGTTCTTCTTACACGCACACATACATAGGTGTATGTATGCACACATATACCTATTCTGTATTTTGCTTCAGTAGTACCTATATATTATATAGGTAGAAGAATTGAGTCTCCTGTTAACTTAGTAAAAAAAGGACTAGTTTGTGGGAAGTAAAAAATATAGCTGCGTTAGAATATCGATTCTAAGTAATTAATAGGTACCTACTAGCAATATGTGCTTAGCCTTCTGATTTTTTTGTGACTGATATTCAGGGATGAGCGAATTTGTCAAAAACTTTTTTGTATGGTATATAGGAATGTTGGGGTTTTATAAAGCACTAGCTGTCCCAGCGAATTTTGTACCAATGCCTCATGTCATTCGATTTTTTTATTTTGTTTCAACAAATATTTTGCTATTCGGAGCTAAGATAAATATAAAAACTAAATATTTTTAAAATCAGTCAGGAGTTCCCGGGTTATATAATTATTATATAAAGGAAAGTCGCGTTAGTAACACTATTTGTAACTCAAGAACGGCTGAAGCGATTTTACTGAAAATTGATGGGGAAATAACTTACAACCAGGAGAAGGACATAAATTTATTTCATCTTGTTCGACTTCGAGGAAACCAAGAAAAACTAAATTATTTTTTTATTTAATACCCTACTTTGTATTTGTATAGAAGACTAGCACATCCGCCGAATTTCGTTTACTTGGCATTCAATACTCTCTGCCTACAAACTTATGACTTAGAAACATTTCAGGACAATTTGTAAAGAGAGCGAATCAGAAAAGAATTAACGTTTTGACTTTTACCCCTCTTCCAAGGGAAACCGTTTAGTGAGCGAGCTAAAAAGTATCCATTATCCTTCTTCGGATTTTAAAGTACCTACCAGCCAAAAGTTACGAGATTTGGAAAGCACATTCTGAGAATCGAAAATCAAATAACTTAAATAGGACTACGCGTTATTGAATTAAGTATAGTTCAATTTACACTTTGACTTTAAGAGAGGGGTACTTCTCCCAAGATAACCCGTTCAGTGGGCGTGCTAAAAAGTATCCTTTCCTGGAATTTAAAGGTACTACCAGCGAAATTTCGCTACGATTGGTTTCGTAGATTCGGATACAAGCAGACAAATTAGCAAAACATGTAAAAATGCAAAAATGTGTTCTGCTGGCCCTTTTTAGTAGTTTGCACCAATTTTTTAAAATATTTTCAACATACTTACAGAATTC
This sequence comes from Calephelis virginiensis, assembly GCA_002245475.1. NCBI lineage: Eukaryota > Metazoa > Arthropoda > Insecta > Lepidoptera > Riodinidae > Calephelis > Calephelis virginiensis. The sequence goes on along the minus strand of NJDC01000516.1, from coordinate 148,092 downwards.
ACTCGTCTACAGTTTTATGACAAGTATATATAATATTTTAGAATTCACATAGACAAAGGTTTCTAGCAAATTTGCTATATTTTAACTATGCCAATTTAGCACTGTGTTATGCTAACTTTCTTCAGAGTGGTCCGATTTTGATAATTATTTTTTAAGTAGAGTATACGTCCCAAAGTGGTCTGGAAAAAATTACAAATATTTATAAACGTTTACTTAGATAAGTCATTATTGCAAGTGAAGTTTTAGGTTACTGCATTTGTACTTGTGCATTTGTGTTTGTGTTGGATCCTGCGAAATAGATAGAGTAGGAAATCGGATCTTAGGTCCCACACACGTACTTTAGGAATAGCTTCGATTGTCGTTAAGATGGTGATTATGATGAAGAAGAAAACCACAAGGTATTGTATGGCATTATCTAGGTACCTACTAATACACGTAACGAATTACGATCGGGTAGATTCGGCGTGAATCGTGGTCACGATACAGACAGACAGAAACGGAAACTCTAAAAATGTGTTCTTGTAACCCTCATTAGTCTCTTACGCCTACTTTTTTAAACATCTTCAATGTATTGAATTCATTCTTCTACAGTCTTTAACCGACTTTAAAAACAACAGGTGATATGTTCGAATCCTATATTTTTCAAGCGGATTCGTGTATTAATCGATTTTTTCGTCATTTATGTACCGATTTAAAAAATATATATTTGAAAGAGCGTATATGTATCGTGTATATACATATGCATGTAGTAAAAAAACCGGTTATTTTAATATTACAAACTTACAGATAGATATCATTGCTAAACGTGCGATATATTAGAAGGTAATTAGATTCTTCGTAGTTACCAACTATATTTTAACCCTCGACGGAAAAAGGGGTAGGTAATTTAAAGCTGATGTGGTGGTTCTTAGTTATAGTACACAAAGGTTTTGTTATACCTCATTAGATAGATGACAAAACGTAAACAAATTCCAGGCATGTGACGTTACACGCTTGTTTACTCTTAGTATGGAGTGTTTTTTGGGTAAGTTAAAAAAAGTGATTTTGAAGTTGAGATACCTCGAGGAGTTTTGAGAACAGCAGAGTGATTCTTTCTTCTATGTTTTTATTATGGGTCTCCAAAAATCGACAATTTACCGTCTATTTTGTCAGAGATGTGGAATGGTTCTGCTCTTGTCACCCCAATTCCTTTCCATAAAGCCCAATAAGTTCTTAACATTGCTGGAAACTTAGAGGAGTGTCCTCGGGGATTCGAGATACTTAACCCAGTAGCTGTTCACACCCTTGCACTCGAAATCACGTACAGTTAGTACTATTTAAATTATGCGCTTCGGCTATATTCGTCAAGCTTCGGAAATCCGAATGGTTTTTAAAGATATCTCTACAGAGTTGTTATTACATAATTAATCATTTCGCTTTAATTTAGATTAGGTCAGCCAATTTAAAAATAAAAGGAAAAAGTGTAAAAAGAGTAAAAAGGGTACCTAAAGCATAATTTAAATAGTAGTACTATAAGCGGATGTCTCTTCTGTTATACAGGTTCTGCACAGAGGACTGTCAGTAATACCCAAGTTTAAAAGGGTGTTTGTTAAATGGACCATGTCCTGTAATTATTCATGTAATGATGGGGCGTTGTTTCCTGCTGAGTCTCAGAAGCATGCGAGAAAATAAAAGCCCGGTGAAGTTGTAAAAACCGCGAGGTTGACAACACATTAGTC
>NJDC01000516.1:123151-146366 GCA_002245475.1 Calephelis virginiensis | reverse complement strand
AGCGAGAAAACGGTGGTATACGCTTTGTGACTGCATCCCGCTCCCCTCTCCAAAATCACCTGTAGTTTTACAGGTTCAATTTGATTGGGTTAAAAAATGGCAAAAAAAGATGTAATTATATAAAAAATACAACACTTGGACATTTCGGACCACGGACTACTAATGTTTTCTTCAACATAAAAAATGGATATTTGTTTAATTATCCCTCACTTTTACGACAAAATAAATACACGTGATATCTCGCTACAACGCACATTTCCCCCTCGTGATTTTTCGTGATTTTTCCCCCTTCCTCCCCCTTTCGAGCCTCATGTGATTAATGGATGACATCTTACATGTTCAATAAGTTTATTACAGACATCACAAACTGAACAGTTTGTTTATCTTTTATCTGGTCTAATCCAAAGTCCAAACCCAATTTAGGTCCATAACACATATAAGTTTTTGTCATTTTGGAATCCAATTTTGAACGGTGCTAGTTACTGAGTACACTTTTGAGAAAAGAACGTGGCCATTACTGGGTCACCAAAAAAAACTGCAAATGATAATAATTTGTTAATTAATTATTTATTTTTTTATGCAGGTATAAATTAAAATAAAGATTTATTAAATTATTTATTTTATTATTAATACTCAAAAGATTTAATAAAATTGTGGCTAAATTTATATACACTTGTGTATAAAGTTCTCGTGTCACAATGTTCGTTCCCGTTCTCCTCCGAAACGACTTGACCGATTCTCATGAAATTTTGTGAGCATATTGAGCAGGTCTGAGAATTGGTCATCTATTTTTCATAACCCTATTTGATAAGGGTGACTCACTCCCACTTTTTTACTAAAATAACATTAAAAAAAATCGAAAATTCAATACGGGATTACGTACAGGAATTTCAAATGTATGTGGCGGGCCTTATGAAGATTAAAAAAACAACGAAATGCTCCGAGAAAAGGCAGTTAGGTGGTGCTGTCGCGCTTCGCTTTGTTCGTTTTGACTAGGAAATCTGCTTCCAGAAACCTACGTATTAAATAGTACTTCTCAAATATACTGCTGGGAAAAACCCTTACAAATAAAAGCTTGTCACAATATATACGTTTTGTTACGCATACACACTTCTGTGTGTACTACAATAATCAATACTGTTATCTACCTACTTATATAATAGAGCGTCAATTTATGTTGATGGATTAGTGTTCAGTTTTTTAATTAAGAATATTAGTCCGTACATACATAAAGTCTGTTTCATGACGTTGAAAGTCTTAATGAATGAGTACCTAATTAATAACGTTAATTGAGAAACGCCTCTGCCACAGTAAATATACTTACAAGCTGTTGCTACGGTTTATGGCTTATAAAAATCAATTACGAAGGCAAATATTTTGTTAAACCCGATGTAAACAATTTTCATAATTCTACTTATAGTGAATCGGCTCAGTGGTCTAGCGGTTCAGTTCTTGGACTTGATTGCATGAGGTCCCGGTTTCGAATCGGGTCGGAGTACAAAAAGAAAATTGGGTTTTTCTAATTTTCTAATAAAAAAAACGTTGCTCGGGTTTGGATATGTGCCCGGTTTGCATAAGCTTGCCACCTATCACATTGTGGGACTTAGTGTCTTAGGCTAGTCGTGGGTACCCTGGTTGTGTCTCTGTCTACCTGTTCGGGGATATGGGCGTGAAGATGCTTTTACTTATAGTAAAAGAATATTACATTTTTACCAATGTAAAGGAGAGCAGACAAGGAAAATCCTAGATTATAAAGATTTATTCATGTTTTTTATCATATGAGTATCTCACTTAGGTTTAGGTATACATTACTACCTCAAAGTAAACCAATTATATGCTTGTATTATGAGTGTTAGTCAACGATACTAATACAAAGAAATACTCGTACTTAAATAGATACCAAAGTAAATTTAATAAACACCCAGACCCGGAAATGCAGGCAAATAAATGTTCTTCACACAAATGCTTGTCCCCATCGGGAATCGAACCCGAGCCTCGCGCTTGGTCGGTTAGGCGTGTACGCTAGCTTCTCGACTAACAAGGCGAAGCGAGTTGTTGTGAGATTTGTCGTTACCTTCTCCCCCATTCCCAAATTTCACGTTTTAAAATTAGTGTTCAAGGTTAAGTATTTTAAAAGTAACAGAAACAACACTCCGTGTCTTCTGTGTAGATTACATAATTTATCACCCTGCCAGGCTGCTCGTAAGAGTCTATCATAGGTTACCTGGATTAAAGACCATTGGTGCTGTACAGAAACTTGCCCGAAAAGGGATTCATCACCTTACCTATTCCTGCCGCCATAATGACAGTGTAATGTTCCGGTTTAGAGGATAAGGTAGCTGGTGGCCTTATACCCTGGCAAAAGGACAGTGATGCACCTATAACATCTATCGTGTCTACAGGTCAGTGTTGTCTCTTCAACCTTCAAGATGTGCTCGGGCACTGTCTTAGGTATGCATAAAAAAAATATTCCAGGACAAGTTACACAAATTGAATCTAACCCCAATGTAAGCAAATTATATGCTTGTGTTATGGGTGTTAGCCAACGATTCTAATACATAGAAAAACTTAAATAGATACTTGAATAAATTTAATAAACACCCAGACCCGGAAATGCAGACATCTAAATGTTAATCGCACAAGTGCCTGCCAAAAAATAAAAGTCGATTAGCTTAACATATTAATATGACTAGTATTAATAATACTGAAACACGGTATTATACAGTACCGTACCGTACTGTACCATGAGAAAGAAGACTAAAATCACAGTGACATGCGCTGAGACTAATCTTTTAAATATTATAGTGTTAGTTGAGGCCACACTTTAAGGTTAGGGGAGACCGAGGTGAGTTATGACAGAGGAGAGTTGTGACATCGTTGATTTTTTGTTGAGTTGTGACAACTCTCCTCTGTCACAACTCACTTCGGTCTCCCCTACTTTAACATTATTTTAATTTTCATTTCAGTATTTTAATTTAACTTAGTATTATTTTCACGCAATTGTAATCAGATTTTACTGCATTTGAATTACATTAATTTATTTAGAAAAAACAATGAAAAATATGCATTAAATTTCAATTAATATTAATTTATTACAAATCAAGTGACATTACAACCGTCTGAATAATGTAATTAAATATTCATTCAACATTTGAAGGTAAAAAATGACGTAAACAAAGTGTTAACATTCAATCATTTAAATTTCTTCAACATAATGCAATTCACTATCACTACATATTATAAAGAAGTCAACAGGCCGTGCCTGTCTGTTTTTTTATCGATAAACTCAATAACTAACGAACAGATTTTCATACGGTTTTACTCCCATAGATAGTGAAATTCCCGAGGGAGGTTTAGATGAAGGTATAATTAGTTAGGGTTTTGTGCAAATTTGTTGAATTATGATGATATTTATTCAAGTTATATCAAACAATTCACACAGTCATAATTTTTTTAAGTTATAACAAAACAATATATAAAGGAACTAAGTTCCTCCTATTTTAGCTTAACAAAAAAGTCAGCGAAGGTATAATATGTTTCTCCGTTTTACATTTAAAAAAAAAACTCGGTGTTGGTCCGGACTCCTTTGCAGAATAGGCCATTTGCCTTCCTGCCAGGCAGTTCGTAAAAGGCGAGCATAGGCTTACTGACACTAGTACCGTGACATCAGAATAGGTAGAATATATGTTAACCGCCTTATAAGGCGGTTAACATATATTCCAGCCGCCATGACGTCAGTGCTTGCCGATAACGTGTTCCAGTTGGGAGGATAAGGTAGCCGGTAAACCTTTGGTGTCTCTAGGCGGCGTGAATTTCTTATCATCAGGAAATCCGTCTGTTTGTTTGCCTTCCAATACCATAAAAAATGTCTAAGTGACATGTTAATTCTGAAGCTGTCGTTGTTGTTGAGCGTAAACGTAAATATTATATAGGTAGTATATGTATATAGTACGTGGTGCTGGGGACCTCTACAGTCTCCGACCGCAATTCTCATTTATCGTTTTTTCCACTGACTGCCGTAGAGCGTGCTTTTAAATGACTGGAATTTGAATAGGTACATTTCATTTTATAATAAACCGACTTCAAAAAAGGAGGATTTTCTTTATTCGACTGTATGTTTTTTTGTATGTTGGTTACCTGATACTCGGCCAAAACCAACCAATTTTGATGGTTATTTTTTATTACCTATTTTTTTACCTCTTACATTGTTAGAGTTAGTGTCTTCGGCTGGTCGTGGGTACACTGGTTGTGCTTCTTTCTACTCCTCCAGTGATTTAATATTTATTTTGCTAGCTTCTTACGAGCTGCCTAAAAACTACGAACGTAAGCGAACATTACGCAGTACGAGGAGTAAATATAAACCACGTCATTTGACAGCTATTTGATGTACACTTTTCCATTTTGAGTGGGCCACTGAGATACATAGTCAGCCCCCTGGTTGTGTCTCTCTCAACGGTTTCGAGGATATGGGGTGAAAATACTTTCTAGATATTAGGAATGAAATAAAACCAAGGGAATTTGACCACGGTCGACTTTTGCTCCCCTTTCTTTGGGTAAGCCCAAATTTATGATTATAGTTGACACAAAATAATCAATGATTATTAATTAATCATAATTGTTCATGTGATAAAATCAGAGCTAAGTTTAAAGGACATTAATTTTGACATCGTTCGACAATCTATTGATTTCTACCTCTACCACTGCCCTACAAATGTCAATCTTCTGTGTTAATGACAATGACCTTGTATCAAGTTATATTTGGGTCATATCTACTTCGAAAAGTAACATTATAACTACTGAATACAATGTAGTACTTACCTACTAGTTATTTAAGACTACATAATTAATTACATTATATTATTTAATTAAAGTATTTGAACAAAAGTTGATTTCAAATAAGTAAGTAGTTATATTTAGTTGTAAGTAATAATTTTTTTGCAATAAAAACGGAATAAAATTAACAGGAAGATATGTATTTAGGAATAAATATACGCCACCTTAAAATGTAAGAATGTTTTGTAATAAAAGGCAGCAAGCAAGCAAATTGCATCTTTAATGGTAAAAGATAGTCACAGTGATTAGCAACACGTTGTTATCCTAGAGGCAAGGGTAAAATTTATGTACAAGTCACCGAGCTACCCTCCAAACCGTAATACGACAGTGGCAAACACTGTGGCTTTCAGTTCATACACATTTCTTGTCAAGCTGTAAAATGTAACAATTCATACTTCCTATGCAAAATACATTTAACTGCACTGAGCATGATACTTTGTCCCTGTCAGTTGTCCCAATTTTCGGTGGAAGTTTACATGGTAATATACATCATATATTATGTTTTTTTAGTTTTATCGTTCTTTTATTTTGGAAGTTACAGGGGTACACACATTCTCCACATTTTTCCACTTTGGAAGTGTCTCTCACGCAAACCATTCCTTTAAAAATAATTTGATGATCTGAACATATTTTTTTAAGTTTTCTTTCATCAAATTTATCTATTTAAAAAAAATATTTAGTTCTAAGTATTTAACCCCCAAAATTTATTGTTTTTTTTCTACTTTTGGAAAAAAAAGACTTATCGCGTTTCATAGAATACATCTATTTACCAAGTTTCAACAACATAGTTCTTTTAGTTTTGGAAAAAAGTGGCTGTGTCATATGGGCGGACGGACAGACAGACAGATTTGATGAATCTAAAAGAGTTCCGCTTTTCGGTTTTTGCCTACGGAACGCTAAACACGATCAAGTAACCGAACCTCAACATTTCATTTGTCGCATTTTGTCAATGTCACCCGGTGCTCTCGTATCATAAATTATTTGGTTTTTTCTGGGCAGAAGAAGTCATCAGACTTCTTCTGCTTGTACTCCTGGCAAACGAGATTTGTTTGCCTACTTGTGCCGCCATATATAAATAGTCAAGTGCGAAACGGTACTTCAAAGTATATGGCCTAATCGCTTTTGATAAAGTAACATCACCCGGAAACATTACTTATTGCTTACCATATCTGTAATGCGCAACTTGCAGAGTAATACAATCGGCGTATAACACAAATATCCTATTAATGTTATAAATGCGAACGTTTGTCTGTTTGTTTGTTTGTGACTCCTTCACGCGTAAACTGCTGAACCGATTTTCATGAAATTTAGTACACATATAGAGGGTAACTTGGATTAACGCATATAATAGTTTTTAGGCAATAGGCAACGCCGCGGGCAATACTTAGTATCGAATAATTATCGAGTTGCGATAGTACGGCGGTAATAAATTTCAGCGGTTTTGTAACAAATTTGGAGTTAACCAAGGCAGTGTTTAAGGACCTTTATTATTTTTATTGTATAGAAGTGACCTACCTGACATAATTAGTATCTAATCTTTTAATATTATTAGTTACTGACATTTCAATAAACTTCATATCGATAATGACAGTTTTTTTCTGATTATGAAAATAATACAAACTTTACATTATCATTCGTAATTAAATTGTGTAACAGGAACAATAATTAATGTATTCATTTAAACAAAACCAAATTTATGCAGCTATGTCTATATAGTCAACTACTAGATAAATTAAATGTAAAATTTAAAAATTAGTTAACACAAGAAGTTATGGATTAAAAAAAACTACACCAATACATGTAGCGTTGTTAGCCTATCACGCATATGTATCGTCAGTGCTGAGATATGATCTTGTATTATGCATATTATGATCTTGTATTTCGCATATTATGCGAAAATAGTACAAAAAAAATATGGATTTCGATATTCCTACAAAATATATTAGTGCCATTCATTGCCTAGCTACATTAGAAACATGCAAACTGCTTTTTATGTTATTAAATATATTCATACTTCCTTAAAGAGTACAAAATGAAGATAGTTAAATACATACATATAAACGAAATATATTTAAAACGACAAAATATCTACTGTAAGAAGCGTTTTATAGATCCCAAAATCTCGCTTTTACTAACAAGTCCAAACGCCATTTTTTTCTACAAAAATTGTTTTGCAATGTTTAACGAGGTTAATAACAGAGATGACTTTAGTCCGGTGAAGTTGTGAAAACCTCGCGGTTAGCTACATATTAGCCGTTTTAAAAAAAGGAGATGTGACATAGAATAATAAATTTACAAGGTGGTAGAGTTTCGCAGCGACTCACCCGGATTGGTACCACCGCCTTACCTATTCCTGCTACCAAAACGTTATGACGTGTTCCGGTTTGCAGGGTAAAGTAGCCGGTAAACTTACTTTTGCTCGAGGCCTAACATCCCGACCTCAGGTTGGCAACGCACTATTACCATCTTTGGTGTCTCTAGGCGTCGTGAATTTCTTACCATCAGGAAATCCGTCTGCTTGTTTGCCTTCCAATATCATAAAATATAATTAAATCCTCGTAACCCAGTAAAGAAGCGTACGCATATTACGTGACCCAGTTTTTAACCCTCGTAACCCGTATGGTAATATATTAGGATATTCATCTTTCTCGCCTTAATTGATAAATACGTTTTTTAATCATATGTTTTACTGCGTCAAATTCTACTGCGTCCGTCAATTCATAACGTGCTGGGGTGCTATTCTCAAATTTTCCTTTGACGAAAATTTTTATAATTTTGGATTTAATAATTTTAGATTTCGATAATATTGGCGATTTTTAGTAAGATAGTGACCAAGCAGGCGGCTCTTCACATCGTGCAAACCAACCGTCGCCTAGTGACAGTATAGATGTTACTGGTGCGTCGCTATTGTATGAGGACGATTTCATTTTCATTAAAAAATTATATATGGTGGCTATAAGCTCCAATATACGAGTAAACAAAGTCATAACTTAAAGAAAGTTGATTTTTATTTGTCAAAACAAAAATTCAATGTTTCAAGATGAAATAACTCAAAAAAAATGCATATTTCATGAAAAAAAAATATGCAATATTTTTTAAGCATTTAGGGTCGTTGCGCCTGATCGCGTCCACTTAGTGGAGTTTACAGGTTTGAGGTAAAATATAAAAATGTTCTGGATCTAGTTTTGAATTAACTAATATTGTAAGCCATCCGTAGTATAGTCTATTTTAGGATGAAGCTAAATTTTAGCCAAAATGTCTAGTGATTATTCGCCTTGCTTATTCCTGCCGTCATAATGACAGTGTCACTATTGGCCTAACACCTCGGCTGCAGGACTGCGACACATCTTCAATGTCTGTGGTTTCTATAGGCCACGGCTAGCGGTTATGAGAGATGTGTGTTTGTTCGCTACCTTATCACATAAGTAATACAATGGGCGAGACAATAGGGTTGTTTCGCCTATTCGCGTCCACTTAGTGGAGTTTACAGGTTTGAGGTAAAATATAAAAATGTTCTGGATCTAGTTTTGAATTAACTAATATTGTAAACCATCCGTAGTACGTATAGCCAAAATGTCTAGTGATTATTTTTTAATAAATAAAATAACCGAAATAAGGCGATTTCGCCTATTTGCGTCCACAAAATCCAGATCGCGTCCACCCATTGACCAGTTTGCGTCCACCAACTTATAAAGGGGTTAAGGGGAGATTTTATTAAGAAATTTGATAGAAATATTGGGTTTCAACTATTACGGTATAAAATACATATCTTCACGCCTAGTCCCTTGCTGGGTTGGCATAGAATATCAAGTACCAAGTGTTACTAGCTCCCTCACAATAATTACTTTTTTCATACAATAAAAAGCCTGTCGTGGAGATTGTGGTGACAAGAGTTGGCCGTGGGTTGAAATTGACCATGGGAAGTCGACTTAGGTCTTCCCAGGTAACTAAGTACATCTATCCACTTTCGCAATATATGTCTGTACTGGCAATCTGTCATCTGCCATTCTCACAACATGAATGAACCAACGGAATATGCCCGTACTCATTATTGTACCAACACTTTTTTAATCCCACTCTTTCTCGGATCTCACTGCTACGAATGATGTCAATCAAACTATCTACTCCTGCTAAAAGCACTACTTGGACGAACAGACTCATTTGTTTATTCCAACACTACTACGTCTACTAAAACTCTTGAATACGTTCTGGCTACATCTCTGTCATATGCTATTTTGGTTTCATTTCGTATTCAAATGTAGATACACCCTTTTTCTTTCCAATCAACATTCATTAGCTCATTAGGTACTGTTTGCAGCTCAGATGATTTGGAGCCTAAAATTACATCATCGATTGTTTATATCAGACAGGTCACCACTAGGTCATATATTTTTTCTGTTTTTATTCAAAATATCTTAATTCTAGAATACAGACATTTTAAAATGTTTAGTAGATTTTATTGGATCTGCAGGTAGTGAGTAAATTTTCTTTTATAGATTTTACATCAAGCACGTCTATTTCACAAAAATTTTTAGTTTCCTCAAATTTTTTTCCTAACTATTATTACCTATCTTGTTCCCTCTGTCATTCTTGAAATGCTCTTTATCTTTATTATTTTCTAACGAAAACATCGTCATCCGGGATCGAACATGTGCCCGGTTGGCAATAGGTTTGCCACCTATCGCATTGTGGAACTAAGTATCATAGGCTAATCGTGCGTGCCCTAGTTGCACCTTTGTCAATTTCTTTGTGGAATACGAGCTTGAATATACTTACTTAATTGTGTTGGTGGTGGGTACTAATCCCGATGGGATGAAATAAACAAGTGGGCGCAAACTGGTATAAAGTATAATCGGTCCATCCAGTATGCGTCCAGGTAAATTTCGATATCTATATCTTTTTCTATTACCATAATTAAGTGGACGCAAATTGGCTATTTAAATAAGCATAATAATAAGGGTAAAAATAAAATAAAACCCCGTCCTTATGACATATTTCTTTAGATTAAAATAAAGGATCAAATTAGAAATAGAAAGATGAGTTCACGTCCACCCTGAACGCAAACTGGCTAATCCGTAATATTGGTATACCAGTTCGCGTGCACCTCATTTTAAGTCTAAAATATAAAATAATCAATCAAAATCATCAATATTTTTATTCTTTTAATCATTTTCAAGGCCTAGGAACAAATGCAATCTTTAATTAAACTTAAAATATTTAAAAATTACGTATGAAACGCAAGCCGGTTCACTATTTTTTTTACTAAAATTATAGATATTTACACAACTTTTTTATATAGGTAAGATTAATTATTTTTTTAAACAGGAAAAATTATGCGAACAATTCTTTTGTCTGTGTATGTATGTTCTTAATATATTGTATAATGGGCAGAAACGACCTTTAATTTTCCTAATTTGTTAGTACACTTATTTTTAAGGGTTTTTTAAACGGTGTCCGCGAAATGGACGCGAACTGGGGCGTGGACGCGAATAGGCTAACATACCCTATAAAAATTTTGTATTTCATAAATGTTGCACAAAAACTAAGACAGTTATGATGAAAACAGTGCTGGTTTCTATTTTCATTAAAAAATAAAAAATAACAATTACTTCTTGATTAACACTGAAATTCTTATAAGCAGAACAAAAAGTAGCCTATAACCAGTAGTATCTACCAGCCAAATTTAACCAAAAATAGTACGACTTACCGACAAGGAAGGTAATAGTCGCACTATTTCTGTTTAAATTTAACATTATAATGCAGAGAGAATTTAATCACTATGTTATTTATAATATAAAGATACCATAGATGTTGCCAGCCCATTATTCATTACGCTGCTGCACAGCGCTATACCAAATAGTGACAGATACAAATTATAAAACATGTGGCTCTCATTCTAGTTATCAAGGAATATTTGTCACCAAATTCGTCAAAATCACTCAGTGATAGATATAAATAGCGCCCCAGGGTGAAGGTTGATGTTTGCGTTTTTTTTTAAATCGGTTCAGCAGTTTTTGTGTGAAAGGAGTAACAAACAAACAGACAAACTTTCGCATTTATTTTTATAATATTATATAACAGGAAAATAGTATGAGTCATTCATTTATATTATTTGCTACTTAAAGTCTAAAAATCTAATGATGTCAATTAACAAAGAAAAACGAAAGAAAGGCCGGTACATTAGAGAGAGTGAGCAATATTTAGAAATTACATCAGTTCTTTCTTAGGAGTGCAGCTTCCAGTAGTATAAGCCTATTATGTCAGTTTTTAAAATCCATTTTATATTATTCAGTAGAGGACATGGAAAAAATGGAACCCAGTAAAAGTTATTTTTTGCTTTAAATCTGATACAATTTACTGAAAACTATCTAATTAAAATTTAACATTTAAATAGCTCGCCAAAACGCTACTTTGACAATATGGCGCTACAATGTGGTCGGTGACGTCACTTGCGTGTTATTTGTTATCTTTATCACAAGCCTATGTTAGTCAAGCGTAAAACGTTACTTAAAGTGTAATGCAACATCATGCATCAGCATTGAAAAAGTAATATAACCCATAAACATAACGCAATATTTATCACATCACGTAGAGGAATTATCACCTCATCACTCCTGCCGTGTGTCTTGCGTTGCGTCTTACGTGTACCGGGAGATGATGATAGATTATAGAATGCTTTCTTTATTTACAAATATATTTTTCATGAAATGTCATACATTAGAAGGTAATTTACTATTCTCCTGTTCCATCACACATCTCGCCATTCGTGTGGCATCTGCATAACTTTACGTACGTTAGGATTAATATTGCTTTTTTAAATTGGACGTACATATTTACAAGAAACCCGTATTTATTTAATAAAGGTCCAATTATTAAAGATTTTTTTAAAATTAAATACTCGTATATTATAAAGACTAATTAAAATGATGTCAAAAATAAAGTTATGAAAAAAAAGAATTGGATTTTTTTAACTTTTATAATTAAAAATGTATTCTAGCTATTAATTTTTATTTTGAATCAATCCATCTCTCGTGTGGTAGCTTTTTGAAAGGGGCCACTGTTTTAAAACCTCTTAAAATCTGGTAAATTGTATAGCCAACTACATAGTAATGCTAATGAAATATAGTTGCAATAACATCTTTAAATGTTTAGCTGGTTGGGAATTGAGATGTGGTTTTTATTTATTTATGGGATATCAAAGGCATCTTTATTAAATATACAGCACTAGATACTAAAAGGGTTCAAACACAGTACCAAATTTTCATGTCTAACTATGTGATAGATGGCAAGCTTACCACCAACTGATCACATATCCAATCCAATTTTTAAATAGAAAATTGAAAAAAAAACCGGATTTTATTTTGTTGCCTGACCAAGGAATTGAACCCGGAACCTCATGAAGTCAAATGACCCACGGTCACGGAGGCGATCATGTTAAATTAATATTAGAATTATGGAATTATAATTTCGTAGGTAAGTCACTTTTTAGATGAATCTACAAGAATGCTGATATCATAAAATTTTCTATTTTAATCATAGGGCTACTTTCAGCTACCCTAAGATAATTTAACAATCAATTGTAATAAAACAAGAGTAGTTCATATAGAAATTAAGTTTAATCGTCTTCTAAAAAAATCGCTCTAAATTTTAAGTGACATTTGTAATTTTAAGTGAAATTTGACATAAAACATGCACATCAGAATACGAAAAACCTAAATTGAACGACTAAAATGTTTTAGATCTGTCAAGCTAAAATTTTAGTTTAGATTTGTACAGCAGAATACCAAACGTGATTAGACAGCTCTAAATCTAATTTTAGGTTAGTTTAGACTAGTTTGTACCAAGCGAATCGGCACCAATGACTGTTTCTAAAATATCACTTTGCCTTTTATTCCGTAAGCAGAAGTAGAGTTTTAGCTAATGCTCTTTACCTAATAGGTACAATCACTCTTTGTATTTCGCTTTTCTACTGTATACAAAATGTACACTTTTTTATGACTTTCATAATTAAAAAAAATACTTAAGTAGATATTTAATATAAAAAATGTAGTTTGTAAAACAAGTAACTTATAGGCATTGCATGATCTTTATAAGTAGCTATATGTTCAAGAAGACTTCAAAGAAATCATATAAATTTAGCCCAATTGTTATTTGAACCTTTAGTTCATCGTTTATAAATATGAAGATCTTCTTCTTTCTTTCTTTAGGTATTGCCCTTCACGTTAGTATTTTGCCATTAGTCAAGTAGAAATTTGCATCAAATTTTAATCAATTATAATTAGTCATCGGTCATAAGTCGTCAGTAAGTCATGTCTGGGTCTTGAGTAAAAAGGTGGCTTCGTTACTCAAGCTCATCTATTGAGATTTGGCGGCAGCGAGGAAATAGACGAGGCACTAATTTCTACATGATTACTTGATTTGTGCACTTTCACTGAACAAAATTAATCTAATTCCCACCTAAATTAATAACGAAATAAAATAAAATAATACATAACACGAAATTCAATAACTATGAAAAAATTACGACCATCTTCATTCACGATGGCGCCAAAAAACCAAATATGAAGATCTATAGACAATGATATTTAAAAATTGCAAAACTTTTTAATAAAATAAGGTGACATTTTTCTCAACCCGACAGTTTGAAGTTTGTTCGAAATGCTTAATCTGTTTAAGTTACAAATATGTTTTATATGTTTTGCGGCACTCTAAGCAGTGGCGTGATATCATAACTGGCGCGCAGATTTGTTTTGGAAAGAAATAAAAAAAATGTTAAAGGATATAGATAGACTCCAGTTATTAACACTTTTTTTACAATAACTTGCTTCTTAATGATTTTTTTTTGTATTATTATAATTAATGATTCCGAAGTTAAAAAGTTAAAAAAATGCAATGCTTATTTTTGCTATTTTTTAAAATTACAAAAACAGTTACCAAATATTTTTAAGACATATATTTTAAAAGTAGTACGGGGACTTTTCTTGGAAGAGGCACATAATATTTATTAAGAACATACCGAGGCTAGTACGAACGACGCGCTAGCCGCTACAGATTAGATTGCATTATACAACCGACGTACGCAGTACTCTAATTAGTCTGTGAACCGACGCTATTACAGTGATCACGTTCCTCATCCACATGCAAAATTATTTTGTGGTTAACAAAAACTTACTTTCTTTGTATTCTTTTGTGAACATTTTTGGATGACATAAAGGTACCTATTTTTAAATATTTTTTTGTCTTTGATCCAATGTTAAAAAACTTGATTTAGTAATTCGAAGATTTAAACTTAAATATTACAGCCTAGTTAGATATTTTTCTCATCTATTTGTAGATTTTAAATAAGGTTTAGTTTAAATTAGGACTTATTTTGTTTTTGTAATTGTATTTGAAATTTCGTTCGTATTGTTCATAAATTATGTTGTAATATATTTACATTATATTAGTACTTTTGTTTTTATTACTAGTCAAAAGGGCTGTAATATTTTGTTTTATTCAGCAAAAGTTTAAATTAGATTATACCTATTGTTTGTCAATTCATTATGCACCTACAGTTTAATTTATAAATTAACTAGCTTCCCGCCCCGGCTTCGCTCTGGTATTAAATATACGTATAAACCTTCCTCTTCAATCACTTTATCTATTAAAAAATCCGCATCAAAATCCGATGCGTGGTTTTACAGATTTAAACATACAAAGGGACATAGAGACAGAGAAAGCGATTTTTTTGTACTATGTAGTGACTTAGCCTTTGATACAGTTTTTTAGGAGCCCTGCTTTATGTTATATTATAGTAGTCGTTAAATTTATCAAATTTGATGAAATAGGTAGATATAACAGAGTTTTAGCTAAATTTGTAAATTTTAATGTTTAAAACAATACAAATTTTAGTGTACTTGTTCTTAGTTATGTTTCTTTAGTATCTTATATTTCTTTAGTGGACCTATTCTTGTTGTGTCAGAAAATAAGAAAATCTACGAATAAGAATTAAATAAAAAAAAACTGTTTTAATTTGGCACATCCGTAATACAGTTTCAAAATATGTTTATGACCAAGCGTCCAAACATATCGACCTTCATCAGTCAGCTTTTTGTTTAATAACAATTTTTATTTTAGCAAGCAGATAAAAAGATAAGCATGACTTTATCAAACTCTAGTCTTGACCTCAGATAATCTTTCTTGTAGTAAAGATTCCTATATTTGTAAACAAAACGTATTATACTTACACAAACTAACTATTTATCCGCGACTTTGTTGATTTGATTTGGGGGTTGATTTTTGAAATGAATCTTCAAATGTCATCAAAATCGGTCAAGCGGTTAAGCCGTGAAAGCGTAATAGACAGATAGACAGACTTTCGTATTTATAATGTTAGTATAGATTTAAATTAATGAATTTCCTATAATAAAATACGAAATCAAGTTATAATAATCCTTTTTATTTAATTTATCTATAAATATGTAAAAAAATATCACAAATTTATTTGTAAGCGTTTAATTTCCAAACGACGTGAATTATTTGTAGAAGTATTAAAATAGGTATGAGATAGGTTTAAAATAAGTATGTGATAGCAAAAACCCTAAAAGGAAACTAGGAAAAACATTTTAATTTCCTCTATACAAACTGAACGGGTAAAATGAACTTCGAATAGACAGTTACTCTAATATACTTTATATAATATTGTAATTTAATTAAATGTATGTCAAAATACATACATAAATGTTCGATCGAATTGAGAAACCTCCTCCTTTTAAGTCGGTTAAAAAGGTATTGAAATTAAAAAAAATGTACATTCAAAATCTGCAGACATATTAAAAGATAGGAGTAGGTAAAGCTGCTATCCATATATCCGCCGATGTTACTTTTTATTGAACTATCTAAAAACTAAACCTTGTTGACTGTAATGTAATATTTTTTTCTTTTTACTTTTTTATTAGTTTAATTTATAGGTACACGTATGATGATCAACTTTTTATTTTGTTGATTCCCGTATCTGGGTAAGCTGTAAAAACTAAAAAGTCTCTCTAATGGAAAAGCTCACCTTTTATTATTTATTTATATTCAAGCATACAAGTATTTTTAATCTCCTCGAAAAATATTGTGCGCAAAAAAAAGAAAAAAAATGCTAAAGAATTTAATACTACTACCTAATAAACTATTAACTACTGTTTCTTTTGATTTTGTTTTATTTTCATTACCAGTTATAAACATGAACGAGACTGTGTCCCGCGGCAACACTACGTCTTTAAATGGACATTCCGATCAAAATGGATACAAAACAAAAACTGGTCTGTCTGGACATCAAGATGGTTCCCATCACCCTCACAGGAAGCTATTTGATGATGATGACGAAATCCCAGCTGAACTAGATATTGATGAAGTGGATTCCAATTCGATTAGGTTATTTTTTATTTTATTTTTATTTTTACAATTAGAAATATAGATAAATGTTCGAAAAAATCTTGTAGGTTTTGTTTGGATACCCCGTTAGTGGCTCTTTCTACGTCTTCGTGGATATGGGCGTGAAAATACTTTTTTAATTAAAAGTTCAAATTGATGCAGTTACACCTCAGTTCTCGAAATGCCAATCTATTTTAAACATCTGTGATGAAGAGCATCATAGATTTTTAACATGAGTTTAGTTTAGATTTCTAAACCAAACTCATCTTAAACAGCTGTTCGTTCCGTTTCTGTTTAGAAATCTAAACCGAATTGTTTAACAGCTGTTCTGAACAGATAAATCATAGTTTAAAGTTTATTGGTGTTTATTGGTCAGATATGTGGGTCAGTATGTAGGTACATTTACGAACATTTACCAAGGTTTAGGTAACTTGTCTACATTTTGCTGTTGTTTTCAATCCTGGCTCAAGCTCCAATTGCAATTTGGCATTCCATGTAAGCGAAAATAATTCAAATACCTATTATAATAATCACATTGCTTACCAACTTTACGTACTTACTTTGGCTGCATAAAATACCCAAACCTCATTTTTTGAGTCAGAATTCTGACCGAAAAGGAAAGGTCTTGAAACCTTTATAAGCTTTCTTTTATTAAAAATCTTGTACACCAAGCACAGAGAATAATAATCATGAAAACTAAAAAAAATCAATAACCTCCGACAGTACTTAACCATAATGTAGCTAAGAACAATTTCGATAACGTTTATTCAAACAAATAATATCACATCGAAATCCATTCACTTGTATATATATTATCGTCTTTGTGGTCTAGTGGTCCCGGGTTCGATCCACGGGTCGGGTAACAAAAATACAGAAAATATGTATTTTCAATATTCTAATAAAAACAACGTCGCCCGGGTTTGATTATGGGCCCGTTTAGCAATAGGCTTGCCACGTTGTGCCCTTGTTGTGCATCTGCCAATGTTATCGTTGATATGGGCATAAATATACTTTTAAAAATAGACACATCAAACAAATACCACCCCTCTTTTTCCATCGGAGCTTTCAAATACAAACAAAAAAACTGAACTGGTCTATGTTTTGTATACGCATCTACTATATCTATGATTACATATTGATAGTGAATTTATCTAGATTGAATGAGATCGTTAAGGTAAAACGATCGATTTAACGTCGTTCGTCGTTATGAGCACATCACTCTATCGAAGGTCGAAGCTCGCCCAACAATACTTTTACTTTACTTTTTTAAGGTTGCGTAGCCGAATGGCAAAAACCTTTACCGTCTTATCGTATCGTAGTCTGACCGTAGACTAAAGTACTGAAAGATTTAAGCTGACTTTACAGTCTATCTTCTAACTTTGTGAAGGCTATAATGTCAACTTAAACCTGACAGTAATTTAGTCTCTGTTTTTGTCTGACATGTCTGGCTGTTTGACTGTATGTCACACCAATTCTATGCTCAAAAGTCCTAACAACTTCGGAGTTGAAACTTGGTACTTATATGTGTTCTATGAACCGCTTTACGATATTTTTTTAAAAAATAAGTGCTTCCACATGAAACTGAAACCATTTTTAAATATCACCGAGGTTCTTCAATTATTTTTACTCAAAGTTTACACGCACCTTTAAAATAAGATAGGAATAACAAAATATATGCGTTACACCTTAATTAAATGGATTGACCGGAAGAAATTTCTTTTATTAGGAATAAGCTCGCCTTTTCTACTTTGTTTTATTTACCTTTAAGTATATTTTGTAATATCAGTTCAATACAATAAAGAGTTAATAACAATACTAAAAATACTCAACGAAAATTGGTTTCAACAAGATGTAATTGATCTATTTAATATAAAAACTGCTTTTTTGATATTAAATAGATTATGCTATTTACATATTTTCAAATACGAAGAACATAACTTTATACAAATACATAAAAGACACAAGCAAAAGTGCAAAATGTTAGTGATATTTCGGGATATCCAGTCGAATGTTGCTTGTTACTCTCAATATACATATATCTACAATACCTAGTTATCATTAACATACGCTTGCTACTAGATACGGAACCCTTGACGGGCGAGTGAGACTCGCATTTGGGCATTTTATTGTAGTTTTGTGTTATTAATATAGCGCAAAAATAAGTTTAGTTTAAAACTTATAGATTATAAATAAGTTAAGTTTAAAACTTATAGATTATCTTGAAAATAAAATCTGAATCAAATAATTTATTAGCTGGTATCCGCGCACAGGGATACAAAATAACATGTCCTATATTCATAGATAGGCCCCGTTTATCAAATTATTAACTTCTTTAATCACTAATCCGTTACTAAACAAGTTAATTTCGTGAAAGCGTTACAATTCGGAAGATTTAACACAAGTAAATCTGTTAATACCTGATAAAAATGTTGAATTATGTCAAGCTTGGTATTGTATCTACTATTTCCATTTATGTAATAGATTGATTAATGATTTAGCGTACTGTTGAAAATTTTACAACAGTTAACGAATAGGTTAACGGAGTTTTGGCGCCATCAAGAGAAAAGATGGTCGAAGTTTTTTCATAATTATTGAATTTCGCGTTGATATTGAGTGAAATTAGTCAATTTTGGTGGCATTTTGTACAATTTTGTTCAGTGAAAGTGCAGAAATGAAAGAATCATGAAGAAATTAGCGTATCGTGTATTTCATCGTTGCCGCCAAATCTCATTACATGATCTTGAGTAATGAGGCCACCGCTTTACCCAAGAGCCTGATATGACTTACTGACGACATAAAACTGATGACTAATTATAATTGATATAAAATTTGATGCAAATTTCTACTTGACCAATGGCAAAATACTAACGTGAAGGCCAAAACCTTAAAGACAGAAAGAAGAAAAAATAGGTTAATATTTTTTTGAAATTAACTTAAGTTAATACCGATTAACGGATTAACCAATAAATGTTGAGCTATGCGTAAGTGTAATAATAAGTTATATAAAATGGGAATTTATATTTATTATTTATGCGAATTTATAAATTGAAAATGGGAATTAATAGAATTAATGAGAATGTTATTATAACAGTGAGTTTCTCACTCTAGATCAGATTGTTACAGTTAGTAGGTACAAACTGCAAACACGTCGACTTAATACGGTACAAGATATGAGCTATAACTTATTTGAAGGTCGCTACTCGCGATACACTTTCGCTGCAACGTACACTACCTGCCTAGTGCATACAAAATAAAATACAACGTCAATGAATTAAATAATTAAGAGCAGAGTCCATTTCAATTCTAAACTTATTTTATACTAACTGTTGCTCATCTTGCATATTAATAACTACACCATAATAAAATATTCAACTACTTACTTAGCACATACAAATTTTTCTGTATTGTTGGTTGTCTGTAAGAAATCGCATTTTTTGATAAGACCGCCTGTTGTACTCTAACTTTAATTTAAAGATCTGTATATTTATCGCCTCTGTGGTCTAGCGGTCCGGGTGTTGGACTTGACTACATAAGGTCCCGGGTTCAAATCCCGGATCGGCCAACAAAAAGAAAATTAGATTTTTCCAATTTTCTAATAAAAAAAAATGTTGGTCGGGATTGGAAACGTGCCCGGTTGGCGATAGGCTTGCCACCTATCACACTGTGGGACTTAGTGTCTTCGGCTAGTCGTGGGTGCCTTTGTTGTACCTCTGCCTACCTCTTCGGGGATATGGGCGTGAAGATACTTTATATTTATTGTTGATGGTGTACAATAATGAATATTTGTATTTGTAAGACACTAAAAGTGAGTAATGTAAAACAATAATCTGTTTATATGTCGGTCATTAGAATGATCTAATATTATTAACTATTTGCTATGGCATAGTCTGCGTGTTTTAAATTTCTATTCCACGACTTTTATGTCGAGATAAAATGAAGGCTTAATCATAGAATAGGACTGCACAGAAGCAAATGTATAAGTTTATTTTTTTAAAAACCTTATTGTACACAAATAAAAATTGTGAGTACAAAAAGTGAACTTAATTCTAAATGCATTCTCTCCCAGTCAACTTTTAGGCCAACAATTAATTGTACAAAGTTAACCAATTATACAAAAACAGAGAATAAAACAAATAAATTTGAACTTGAATGTAATGACCTTATACTGGCAAACTAACAAAATACCGTACATATAAATTTCCACCCATTAACCAGAACGCAGCACCAAGTCGAGGTACGGTCTTCCGGGAGACAGCCCTTGTTGCTGACGTTGTAGGGAACAGTCCAATCCAATTAAATAATGATGTCTCGGGCTGAGCACTCTGCTCGGCCCACAAAGCACGGTGAAGTTATAAAAACTGCGAGGTTGGCAACACATTAGTCATTCTAAAATAACATATAAATAAGATAATTCATTAATACATAACTACCTAGTGTAATAAATTATGAATAGATAAATGTAGGTACATTGCATATTATATACATAATATAAATAAAATAAACAATAAACAAGATAAAATTACAAATCATACATAAATAAATATCAAAATATATAAATACTAAGGTTTGATGAAATAGGCATGCAATACTACTGTAACTGTGAAATAGGTACTGTATGCAATTTTCAAATAAATATTCATACGTTTTCTTTTTGAATAGAAAGTTTGTGAAAGATCTTTATGTAAGTGCAACAATAGTAGTTACAAATCCATATCCGAAACAATATCATGAATCCGAAAGTAAGTTCAGTAGGGTTACTCTTGAAGCTCGATTCATGCAATATTGGAAATTGGAATCGAGTATGTCATTTTAGATACTATTGAACACAATACTGACTAATTATTAACATTTTGTTAATAGTAAACAATAAATTGCTTAGTCAGATTAGCTGAATTCATTTGTAACTTATTGTTAATAATCCGCTAGATCTGTGTCCAAAAGTACCTAAAGTGACATATACGATTCCAATTTCCATTTCGCTTGATATCGAGGTTCAAGAGTAACCCTACTGGTAGGTATTTGTCTTTCTTTCAAGTCGCAACATATTATGGTCCAGTTTTAGTATTTGGTATTCCTAAGTTGGAAAATGACATGACCTACTATTTCCAGGCTACGTTTTACGATCGCCTCTGTGGTCTAGCGGTTCAGTTGTTGGACTTGACTGCATGAGGTCCCGGGTTCGAATCCCGGGTCGGGCAACAAAAAGTAAATTGGGTTTTTCCAATTTTCTAATTTAAAAAAAATGTTTGTCAGGATAGGAAATGTGCCCCGTTGGCGATAGGCTTGCCACCTATCCCATTGTGGGACTTAGTGTCTTCGGCTAGTCGTGGGTGCCTTGGTTGTACCTCTGCCTACCTTTTCGGTGATATGGGCGTGAAGATACTTACTTACGTTTTACGATTTTGAAAGGAGTTATAAGTTCCTGGGAGCAGTGAATAACTTTTATATGTAAGCGTATCCCGAAACTACATCTGATATTAACAAGGAGCTGATAATAATATACGCACAGTGAAACTGTAGACAACCGCTTCGATTTCAATGTTATGTAGTCGATCGCAAAAATTAAATATTTTTTGATTTCCCAAGAACTCGTATCACCGGATAGAAACTTTGTGCTACTGAGAACACCTCAGAAGCACGTTTGTTCAGATAAAAAAGATTTTTTTTAAAATAGGTTAGGGTAATTTAAATACAAAAAATAGAGGAGTCGAACAAACAGCCTACTTCTTTTTTTCAAAGACGGTTGTAAACACCATATTGCGAGTCGATTAAAATGATACATGTTAATAGTTTTAATGCTTTTAGCGCCACATGTATCCTTTAGGACAGCGGTCGGCAACCTTTTCGCAGTCAAGGGCCACAAGGCGGTAAAACTAACTAAAGGTGGGCCACACTTGTTATGTTTACCCTAGAAACCAAACATAGCCACTTATAATTGGTCATATCCCATAGAAAAAATGAAAATGGACGCAGAAAAGTGCGTTCTTAAGGCTAAATTCACACTGTATGCCGTATATTAAACGGTCAACCGCGGAACGTTCACGCATTTATTTTGATGTATACATGTATAACCTACTTACAAAACATTCTCGGGCCGCAAGTGAGACGTCGGGCCGCGGGTTGCCGTCCTCTGCTCTAGGATATCTACACCCTGTATTGGAAATTTAGGGCTTGGCGCTGAGCGTGGATCTACTTAATTAATAATTTGTATTAGAACAAAGACAGACGACGCAAATACTTTAACGATAGCAATTTGAAAAAACCTTTGTAATTTGGCAATTCCGACTTGGAATATTAATAAATTATTTTTTTTCTATAGACCTTCTATCTAGAGATATTTAGGGGGACAAAAGTTAAACATTAATTTTTGAATTTTTATTTCATGTTTTCTGTAAGATAGCTGGTATATGCAGAAAGTAGCGATGAACGTTAAAGTAGATAGCTATGTGATGCATGGTCATGACGTTTCAAAATTAGCGTGGTATTAGGCTGAGCGCACATTTTAGTCACGACAGTTGTCAGACAAACGATAGACTATTTTGTCGCCGGCATAAATACAAAAGGGAAGCTGACAATTGTTAGTCAGAATTATGGGTGCTGTTTTTACGGGTATTAGGCTGAGCACATACTGTAGTCACCACAGTTGTAAGACAGAGTATTGCGTTACAAAACATACGGAGACGCACAAACTTGAAACAAATCGTCTCTTAGACAAAATTATCTAACAACCACAAAAACAAATGTTTTGTAACGCAATGGTCTGACTTAAAATTGTCGTGACTATAGTGTGAGCTCAGCTTTAGTGAAGAAAATCTCGTATCGAATACTTGCAAAATTACCCGATACAGGTCTCTACACTTGTTTTACAATTTTTTAGTGTCACTACTTAAATATAAGATCCTCCGATAGATGACCAGCATTTGCTATTTTTGTAATAATAGTCTGAGATAAATTTTAAATCAATTTAACAGTGACCAACTTC
>NJDC01000516.1:86273-122137 GCA_002245475.1 Calephelis virginiensis | reverse complement strand
ACTTATTGTTAATAATCCGCTAGAACTGTGTCCAAAAGTACCTAAAGTGACATATACGATTCCAATTTCCATTTCGCATGATATCGAGGTTCAAGAGTAACCCTACTGGTAGGTCTTTCTTTCAAGTCGCAACATATTATGGTCCAGTTTTAGTATTTGGTATTCCTAAGTTGGAAAATGACATGAACTACTATTTCCAGGCTACGTTTTACGATCGCCTCTGTGGTCTAGCGGTTCAGTTGTTGGACTTGACTGCATGAGGTCCCGGGTTCGAATCCCGGGTCGGGCAACAAAAAGAAAATTGGATTTTTCCAATTTTCTAGTAAAAAAAAAGTTGCTCGTAATAGGATATGTGCCCGGTTGACGATAGGCTTGCCACCTATCACATTGTGGGACTTATCTTCGGCTAGTCGTGGGTGCCCTGGTTGTGCCTCTGCCTACCTCTTCGGGGATATG
The DNA here is from genome assembly GCA_002245475.1 of Calephelis virginiensis. Classification (NCBI taxonomy): domain Eukaryota; kingdom Metazoa; phylum Arthropoda; class Insecta; order Lepidoptera; family Riodinidae; genus Calephelis; species Calephelis virginiensis. The sequence goes on along the minus strand of NJDC01000516.1, from coordinate 121,681 downwards.
GGCGTGAAGATACCTACTTACGTTTTACGATTTTGAAAGGAGTTATAAGTTCCTGGGAGCAGTGAATAACTTTTATATGTAAGCGTATCCCGAAACTACTAACAAGAAGCTGATAATAATATACGCACAGTGAAACTGCAGACAACCACTTTGATTTCAATGTTATGTTGTCGATCTTTTTTGATTTCCCAAGAACTCTATCACCGGATAGAAACTTTGTGTTACTGAGAACACCTCAGAAGCACGTTTGTTCAGATAAAAAAGATTTTTTAAAATAGGTTAGGGTAATTTAAATACAAAAAATAGAGGAGTCGAACAAACAGCCTACTTCTTTTTTTCAAAGACGGTTGTAAACACCATATTGCGAGTCAATTAAAATGATACATGTTAATAGTTTTAATGCTTTTAGCGCCACATGTATTCTCTAAGACAGCGGTCGGCAACCTTTTCGCAGTCAAGGGCCACAAGGCGGTAAAATAAACTAAAGGTGGGCCACACTTGTTATGTTTACCCTAGAAGCCAAACATACCCACTTATAATTGGTCATATCCCATAGAAAAAATGAAAATGGACGCAGAAAAGTGCGTTCTTAAGGCTAAATTCACACTGTACGCCGTATATTATACGGTCAACCGCGGAACGTTCATGCATTTATTTTGATGTATACATGTATAACCTATTTACAAAACATTCTCGGGCCGCAAGTGAGACGTCGGGCCGCGGGTTGCCGTCCTCTGCTCTAGGATATCTACACCCTGTATTGGAAATTTAGGGCTTGGCGCTGAGCGTGGATCTACTTAATTAATAATTTGTATTAGAACAAAGACAGACGACGCAAATACTTTAACGATAGCAATTTGGAAAAACCTTTGTAATTTGGCAATTCCGACTTGGAATATTAATATTTTTTTTTTCTATAGACCTTCTATCTAGAGATATTTAGGGGCACAAAAGTTAAACATTAATTTTTGAATTTTTATTTCATGTTTTCTGTAAGATAGCTGGTATATGCAGAAAGTAGCGATGAACGTTAAAGTAGATAGCTATGTGATACATGGTCATGACGTTTCAAAATTGGCATGGTATTAGGCTGAGCGCACATTGTAGTCACGACAGTTGTCAGACAAACGATAGACTATTTTGTCACCGGCATAAATACAAAAGGGAAGCTGACAATTGTTAGCCAGAATTATGGGTGCTGTTTTTACGGGTATTAGGCTGAGCACATACTGTAGTCACCACAGTTGTAAGACAGAGTATTGCGTTACAAAACAGACGGAGACGCACAAACTTGAAACAAATCGTCTCTTAGACAAAATTATCTAACAACCACAAAAACAAATGTTTTGTAACGCAATGGCCTGACTTAAAATTGTCGTGACTATAGTGTGGGCTCAGCTTTAGTGAAGAAAGTCTCGTATCGAATACTTGCAAAATTACCCGATACAGGTCTCTACACTTGTTTTACAATTTTTTAGTGTCACTACTTAAATATAAGATCCACCGATAGATGACCAGCATTGGCTATTTTTGTAATAATAGTCTCAGATAAATTTTAAATCAATTTAACAGTGACCAACTTCAACCACTTAGCGCTCAATACTCTTAACCCATCCTGAAGGAGGCTTTTTTTTAATAACTAATGTGTTACGAACTTCGCGGTTCATACAATTTCACCGGCTTTAGAAGATATGTATTTACTTAAGTCAAAGTAGTTTAGTACACTGAACTCGACTAAAGTCACGTTTCATACTATTCATACTATTTGCGTTTTACCCATAAGGCACTAAAAAGCGCTATGTGTTTCGAGCTTATTTCAGAATTAGGATTTAAAAAGGTACATACATACATACATATCTTCACGCCAAGTCCCTTACGGGGTAGGCAGAGAGTATCGAGTGCCAGACTTCACGATCCTGACAAACCTGTCTTGCTTCCTTCACATTCATAACCCTTTTCATACAAACACGCCGGTTTCGGAGACTCTTGACACCACCCTCGGATAATATCCGATTAATCTGATCGTCAAATGTCAGCCTTGGTCTCCCCGGGTACCTACATCCATCCACATTCGCATTGTATATCTGCTTTGTCAATCTTTCATCTGTCATTCTTTCCACATGACCGAACCAGCGGAGCATGCCCTTTCGCATTTTAACACCAACACTTTCTTTCAATCCCACTCTTTCTCGGATTTCACTGTTACGAATGCTGTCAGCGCGCTCGCTGATACACCACATTACACATTTACACCACAGATTTTCCGTAGTGCTCTCATTTCGACCGCATTTATCCTACTTTCATGCTCTTTCTGACTTACCCAACTCTCGCTTCCATACAAAAGGTAAAAGGTTTAAAAAGGTAGTCCAAGGTTTAAGCAGCTTTGGTTAACTTCAACATCATTTTCGTAGGAACTTTCACCCTCCCATTTGGAGCTTTATTTTAATAAATAAAAGTTGCTTATTTTTGAGCAAGGGTATTTAATTATGTATATTACCAGAGATTAGTAAATATATATATTGTCTTTGATATTACATATCATCAAAATTAAACCATATCAATCCATGCGGCTTAGTCATGACAGCTTAGTAGACAGTGATACAAACTTTCGCACTTTATATACACAATTGATGTTATTGATGCGTCGTTAGCTTGTCGCATCGTCTTTGGCCACATTTGTGTGTCAACTGGCTACCTTGTTCTCCAGTACGAAACACAACAATGACGCGCACTGATGTCGTGGCGGCAGGAATTGGTGAAGCCTTACCGATTCGCTACCAATTTTAGCGAGTTGCTGGATAATACTTTGCTTAGTTGTGACTGACAGCTCTAGTGGAAAAACTTAGTAGATTACGAGCAATGAGGTCGTCACATCCTGATGCCAGAAATGTATCCTTTTCGGTTTCTTAGTTTTTAATGATTATTTTTGCATTGTGCTCCAGATACCCCGATGGCTCCGTGCGGCTTAGGAATCCTAATATTGAACTTATGGACCAGGACATTTTATACCACTTGGCCCTTGGCAGTGGTTCACATGATCTCGTCGAAATGTTTGGAGACGTCAAGGTAACCTATACTTTTCCACAATATTTTTATTCTTTTAAAGTGAAGCGGACGGATTTCTGATGACATCGTGACGATTATAGACATAAAAAAAATTAGTAGTGTGTTGCCTACCGAGACTAAGCCTCTTATTTACCAATTAATTTTAAATTATGGCAAACATATATACATATAGGTGGTAGAGTTTAGCAGCGACTCGTCCTGATTGGTACCACCGCCTTACCTATTCCTGCCGTATAGCGTCATGACGTGTTCCGGTTCGGAGGGTAAGGTAGCCGGTAAACTTACTTTTGCTCGAGGCCTAACATCCCAGCCTCAGGTTGGCAACGCACCATTACCACATTTGGTGTCTCTAGGTGGCGTGAATTTCTTAACATCAGGAAATCCGTCTGCTTGTTTGCCTTCCTATATCATAAAAAAAACATGCCGTCAAGTTCCTGATCAAGTTTACTAGACCCAAAGCCTCCAAAGACGATGTAAGCCTTTTACGAAACTAAGTGTGCTTTCTGCTCTGCCTTCTAAAATCAAACATGGCAACGGCAATTATTCATATTTTGGCTGCATGAATAGGTAAGGCTCCACTTCTGAAGCTTTTAAATACTACGTGAAATATCGAGTTTAAAATATTCACAAGTAGCGCGTTAGCCTGTCCCATTTTTAATAGATTTAATGTTATAACAAATTTATAATCTCTAGCTTTCGGAAAAAGTAGTCTTTTTTATTTATTTAAAAGAGATCTATGTTTCAAGTAATACATTACCTAATGTTTTAACATAAACAAAATCGCAGCAAACATTTATTGCACTTAATCGTTTGCTCTCATTTTAATGTTATAAACGCGAAAAACAATAACTTTGTGATTTACAAACAGAAAAGCATGCAAAATAAAATGTTTGAGATTGAAAGTGTCCCAAATTATCCTGTTAAAATATTGTTTATCTCTTTTACGATTATATTCAGGTGTCCAAACTATGTGTTCAAATTTTTAGACAGTGTTCAGTACGTCTGTTATAAGACACACATACAAAAATCTTGAATGACACAACTTTTGGTCGTTAATATTATGGTACATTTTCTCACTTGAAACCATAACGAACCAACTCGTAAAAAATTACGCGCGGAAAACCGACCAACTAGGTACCGTGTCACAACTTGACAATTCTTTTTTCGAAATATAAATAAATAAATATCCCCAGGGACTTATCCAGATAAGTCACACAAATTGAATCTAGTAATCAAATTATATGCTTGTGTTATGGATGTTAATTAACGATAGTAATACATAGAAATACTTAAATACGAGTAGATACCAGAATATAATTAATAAACACCCAAACCGGAAATGCAGACATTTAAATGTTTATCACACGAATGCCTGCCCCCGTCGGGAATCGAACCCGAGCCTCGTGGTTGGTCGATGTAGTTAGGCGTGTACGCTAGCCACACGACCAACGAGGCGGTCAAATATTTCCGAAATGGTCCCATATAAATTTTATCATGCTACACATTAGTTTTGAGTTACATTTAATAACGCATACATTTTTCACCAAAATACAATAACAAAATGCACTATTAAGTATAACCCATAATCCGTTAATCAAATTATGATAAAACTAATACGGAACCACCTCGGAATCATGACCTATATTTTTAAAAAATAACCATCAAATACGGTTGGCTATTTGCCGAGTAATCGCGGAACAAACATACAAAAAACGTACAGTTTGACTGAGAAAGTCCTACTTTTTTTGAGTCGGTTATAAAAATTATTATCTTGGTATAAAATTAACGTGTTAAAAAAGTGTTTAATAATATAAAGCATGTGTTTAATTAACAGTTCGTGTGTATGGGTGGAACGCCGAAGAGGATGGAGAAATTCGCCCACACCATCATGGCCGAGATAGGTCACAAATTGCCGTGTGGTACAACTCTACAGGATATTACCCAGTTCTCATATCGTTATTCTATGTACAAAGTGGGACCAGTACTCTCTATTAGTGTAAGTATATCATCATTTTTATATGATGAGCGGCAAGCACACGGCTCTCTTCTCACGCTTGCTCTTCTTCTTTCTTCCTCTCATTGTCTCATTGTGTCATTCCAGTCGTAGTTATTTTATTTCGTTTTTTTTTATTTATTTTTATGATATTGGAAGGCAAACAAGTAGACGGATTTCCTGATGGTAAGAAATTCACGCCGCCTAGACACCAAATGTGGTAATGGTGCATTGCCAACCTGATGCCGGGATGTTACACTTCGAGCTAAAGTAACGTATTTTTATTTTAGCACTTGCCCTGTGCTTGGGATAAATTTCTATAAATTTTAAAGAAGGAAAAAAAGAAAAAATTTCGCCTCAGACAGGATTTGAACCTGTAACCTTTCGTCTCAAGCCGACGAATGCTCTAACCAATTGAGCTACTGAGCCTACCTTATCCTCCGAACCGGAATACGTCAATGACAAGCACTGACTGGTAAGGCAGTGGTACCAATCCAGACGAGTCGCTGCGAAACTCGACTACTCGAAGATGTCACGGTGTTAGTGACGGTAAGCCTATTCTCGCCTTTTACGAGCTGCCTAGCAGGAAGGCAGATGGTGTATTCTGCATAGGAGCCCGGACTAAATGCTGAAAAAAATGTCTACGCGCACAAGTTCCACTTGTATGGTCCACGTAAATAAAGATTTTTTCTGATTCTAATTCTCCGGATGGTTAGCGACAGTCATCTATAGACACAATAGATGTTATAGGTGTTTCGCAGTCCTATGTTGTGGGCACCTTGCCTATTGTACAAGTTTTATCCTGCCCTCCGGATCTGAACATGACAGTGTCGTTAAAATTAAATACACTATTAACTTATCTTTTTATATTTATATATTTTAAGTTTTTTTATTATAATTGAGTAAAACAAAAAAAAGGTTAGCAGATTGCATTTGATGTTTTTTTTCGAAAGGTAAATCTCATTTGAGATGATCCATATCAAATTGATCGAGACCTTTGAGTTATATTTAATAACGCATATTTCTTATTATTATAGTTAATTAATAGAATTTAAAAAATAAGTAACCTGTTGGGTTAACTGTTCCTGGACGAACTCCTAGATTATTAAGTAATAATAGCTATAAATAGGTATGTCGATACCACTTTCACTTGATTAGATAACAAAAAATATCAATACATGCAATTTTTTTTGCGAACACATTGATAAAGGGTTGTCTGCCAAAAATCGGTGTGACAAAATATCACTTTTCAAAAATCAATTAAAAATATTCTTTTTTATGCATTTTTTCAATATGATAATTGAATAGAAATTATATTTAATAATGCATATTACATTGTGAGTTACAAGTCGGTGCATTAAGTTTATGCATTACTAGCCAATCTGGGGAACTTCGTACCGCTTGACATCAATAGCTCTGGATATAGACTGTATATGTGAAAAATTTAAATATTGTTTTTCCTATTTCCCCTTCAATTTACACACTTTTTCTGTTTATACGACCCTTCTTCTGACGGTAACTTAGACAATGAACAAAGAGTTAGCAACACGGATCGCCTTTCAATATTGATGCGATGACCAAGGAAAATAGGGATTCCTTATTTTTAATATAGTTTAACTCAAAAACCACTTGTCAGATGTCGATAAAATTTATGGGGAACCATCTTGGCATCATTCGCTACTTTTCAAAAAACTCAAACCGCAACACGTTAATGAAATTTGAGTTGTTTTTATGCAATTTTATCTACTGTTCTAATATTATTGTTATATTAAATTTCAATGCTATGAAACTCAAGCTAGCTATAACGTAATAATTAATCTTAATTAGCTCAGTCTCGACTCTCGGTTGAGGAGTTAAATGGACACTTATGAATATCGTGTTCACCAACGGAGTAACCGACAATTTATTTTTATTGAAAAGCATCGTATTATGATAATGACTCTAGTCAGTTAATAACAATCATTACGCAACAAAACAAACTGATCCTATCATTTATCATTAAACTACTGTAAATTGTTTTCATTAAATGATTTCTTTGTTAATTATATGCTCGTGTAAATCTAAATAAAAATCTTCGCCAAAAAAATATATACGTATGTTTATAATGCGACCAAACAGGAAATACGGTGTATAATATGGATTATAACTAGGTATATTGGCTTCACTTCACAACACATTTACATCATTATATTGATTTAGTAGCATCGGGTCCCCTGAGTAGAAAATACCATCAGCTGTCTTTCTCCAGGCAGCTCATAAGAGGCCAGTAGTAAAATTTACATTGGTGCTAAAGTGCTATGCAACAACATGCCGGCTAGGAATCTAACACCTTTCCTTTTTCAGCCGCGATAGTGACTTAGGCATGGTTCCGTTCGGAAGGTAGAGTAGCCGGTAAACTTGCACAAAAGGCCTGACATCCTGGCCGCAGGACAGCAACGCACATATAGGCTATTACATCTGCGGCGTGTATAGGCCACGGTTGTCTCTTACCACCAGGAAACCAGTGTGCTTATTTGTTGACCTATCCCATAAAAAACAATACACACACTCAACGTACATTTTACTTTGCAACTGAAGTATCATCAGGAGAATTTGACTGTACTCAACGAAGGTTGAACATATTTACATGTACGGTAAGAAAACGAAATATCTGACCTCCGTACAATACCTACTTCCAAAGTACTGTAAAGGGATCAGACATTTCATCGTCATTTACATACATATTACATCGTCTGTCCGTATTAAGGCGTCAGTATTACTTTATAAGTTCTAAACTATACAACAAAATAAATTTTATAACTTCGATATATTCGCTTAATACTAGAGACTGTAAATTAAAAATCATGCTTTGGATAAAGGACCTGGATTATGATGATGTTGAAAAACTTATGACTTGACTCAAATGAAATTATTAAATACACACACACACACAAACACACATGCATGCATTTTAATAAATATAAACACTTTTTTTTTTCCTGTAAGTAAAATAGTTTATTATTTTTTTTAAGTATTTATTATAGAGACGTCTTTTGTATATCATGGAGGTGGGCGTTAATGACTACAACACAGTCTTTTGACTAAGGTAGTTATTATCGTACTGCATTAATCTGAAATATTGTAACGTTTCTAAATAAACTTTTATTTATTATTATTATTATTATTTATTTTCTCTGCTTACTGTACAAATTTAAGAATTTACGTTCTATTAATTGGTTTAATCCCGTGTTTTACCCAGGTTTTACTACGGAGAGCCGTAGAATAGAATATCTGGTTCCATGCCTGGCAACTCGTAAGAGACGAGTACAGGCTAAGCTTGTTGTAACCAACAAGATCACTGGTGGTAGAGTGTGTAGCAACTTGTCGGGGTAGGGATCAACCGCCTTACCTATTCCTGCCGCTATACTTGGCACGATAATTTTTCGGTCAGAAGGATATTATAGCCGGCAGACTTGCATAACATCGCGGCCACATGATAGCGACGTATTCATAACTTGTGTGGTTTCTAAAGGTTACGGTTCTTTCCACCTTGAGAGCCGTGAGCCGTCTTATTTCTTAAAAAAAACCCAAGGCAAAGAAGAACGTTGATTACCTTTTATAAAAAAAATACACGCCGCCTATAGACACTAAAGATGAAATAAGAAAAGAAAAAACTGAAACTAAGCGGTAAATTTATGGTCTGTTCTACCAAAGACAATGTAATGATCTTCTGTACTACTTACCTTTCAAGCTGGAAAACGGCTATGGCGAATATTGATGTAATAACTGTAATATTCTGTGGTCCTTTGTAGCTTAGCGGTCCGGAATCAAACTTGATTTCTTGAAGTTCCAGGTTCGATCTCCGAGTCGGCCAACAAAAAATTGGATATACGCTCGGTTGGGGATAGACTTGCCACCTATCATATCGAAGGACTAAGTGTCTTTAATTCTAGTAGTGGGTACCTTGGTTGTGGCTCTGCCTACCTCTTCGGGGATATGGACGTGAAGATACTTTTAACTGAAATAAAAAGAGATTAAGCTTATACCAATTTGGACGAATCTATACCACGTTGGTAGACGTAGAAACATTCGCGGATGTTCTAAATATGTACATCCTAACTTATTATTTTCCTTCTTATGTTAGGGGTAAAATTTTCGCCTCAGGTTAAAAGGATTCTCGTTTTCATTAAATAAGCCAACAAGAAGCCCAGTTCATGTTAGTAATTAGGTATTCCATGTGAACAAATTTGGGACATAAAATTCGATAATTTATATAATATATAATTAATCAAATTTTCTGTAGGTATGAGTTACTTCTTTGAAAGCTTTTTTTTCCCAATTAATCCCGGTTAAAACCCGGCTATTATCTAACTCTAGCGAAAAGACATTGGCTGGCATATTTGTCAAACTCAGCCTAGTAAAACTATCTTGGTCTAGATTTAAAGTCTGGCAGTTTTAGACCGAGGCATTTATTCCTTTATTTATTTTATTTATTAACATACATGCATTCGGATCTATTGTAGCAGAAGGAAGAGAAGTGTAGTTACATTTTTTTACTATGTGGGAGAATAACGTGCAGCAGCTCATCCTCGTTGACCGAGTAGCTAGCGTACACGCCTAACAACACCAACAATCCGCGAGGCATGGGTTTGACTCCCAGCGGGGGCAGGCATCTGTGTGATGAACACTGAACATTGACCCCAATGTAAGAAAATTATATGCTTGTGCTATGGGTATTAGTCGACGATTCTAATATATATAGAAATACTTAAAAAGATAACAGAACAAATTTAATAAACACCCAGACCCGGAAATGCAGACATCTAAATATTAATCACACAGATTCCAACCTCCGTTGGGAATCGAACCCGAGCGTCGCGGTTTGTTGGAGGAGTTAGTTAAGTACGGTAGCCCTTCGACTAATAGTTATAGCTATAGATTGTGTATAATAAAGAGTTAGCATTAATAATTTGTAGACATAAATAGTTTACTCATGATTTTATTTTATTTTATTGTCTCTATTTCAGTTCAGTTTGCATAGATACCGTGATAAACATCCAAAAAGATGGTAATTATGTTTTTGTTTACAGCATGGCATGGGGATACCATCAGTGGGAATTCTTCTTCATGAGGTCATAAAGCTGATGTACCACGCGAAAGTACGAGATCCTGTATTCTTCAGAATAGGCACTTGTGGAGGTATTGGGTATGAGGGAGGTACTGTTGTGATATCAGAAGAAGCTGTTGATGGAGCTTTAAGGAATGTCCTTGAACTGGTATGATTTATTTTTCTCTTATATCGATGTAATATAGAATAACAAATTAAAAAAGACATGTTTAAGACAAGGTGGCATTCTACGATCAAATCGCTCGGATATTATCCAAGGGCGGTGTCATGAGTTTTCGAAACCGGTGTGTTTGTATGAAAAGGGTAATGAATGTGGAAGAAGCCATACAGGTCTGTCAGGTTCGTGAGATTTGGCGCTCGATACTCTCTACCAACCCTGTAAGGGACTTTTCGAGAAGATATGTATGCATGCAGTAATAGGAAGAAAATTAAGATTTTTCTTCATATTTTTGTCGCCTCTGTAGTTTAGTGATCCGATGACTTGATTACACGAGGTCCCGGGAACGATACCCGAGTCGGGAAAGTCAAAATGTGTTTTTTCAATGTTGTAACAATTACGACGTTGCCAACGTTGTATAAAGGGATTGAAATAAGTAGGATTCTATCACTTTGAATGGTAATTAATGTACCAGTAAATAAGTTACCTTTGGATAATCATGGGTTATACCTCTGCATACCTTGGTGACACGGGCTTGAAGATACCTATTTAGTTATACGAATTTTGGATTACAGACAGTTCTTGGTAAGACCATCCAACGGCCAGCAAAACTAGACCGGCGCCTAGCCCGGGAACTAAAAGGATTATCAGACGCTGAAGACCCGTATGACACTGTCACTGGAAAAACCATGTGCACTTACGATTTTTATGAAGGTGATTAAATATTTATTATTTATTGTTCACAAAACTGTCATAGCACAAATGAATATGAAAAATTAATAAAAAAAACCGTGTTGCTCGTGTTGGTCCAGGTCTCCTGTGTAGATTAGGCCATCTGTCTTCCCGCCAGGCAGCTCGTAAGAGGCTAGCTAAGTTTAAATGAGTCATCACCATGGACCACTAGTGGTAGTGTGCCGAGGTTCAATGTTTCTGGGTAGGGATCCATCGCCTTGCTTATTCCTGCCGTCATAATGACAGTGTCACTATTGGCCTAACACCTCGGCCGCAGGACTGCGACACATCTTCAATGTCTGTGGTGTCTATAGGCCACGGCTAGCGGTTATGAGAAATGTGTGTTTGTTCGCTACCTTATCACATAAGTAATACAATGGGCGAGACAATAGGGTTGTTTCGCCTATTCGCGCCCACTTAGTGGAGTTTGCAGGTTTGAGGTAAAATATAAAAATGTTCTAGATCTAGTTTAAAATTAACTAATATTGTAACCCAGCCGTAGTATAGCCTTTTTTAGGATAAAGCTAAGTTACAGCCAAAATGTCTAGTGATTATTTTTTAAAAATTAAAATAATCGAAATAATGCGATTTCACCAGTTTGCGTCCACAAAATCCAGAAAGCGTCCACCGATGGACCAGTTTGCGTCCACCAACATATAAAGGGTTTTATTAAGAAATTTTATAGAAATGTTGGGTTTTAGGTCTTTCTTTATAAATACATATGTTCACGCCTAGTTCCTTACTGGGTTGGCAGAGAATATAGAGTACCAGTGTCACTAGCTTCCTTCACATTCATTACTTTTTTCATACAAAGAAGCTGGTTGTGGAGACTGTGATGGCAAGAGTTGGCCCTGGGCTAAATTGCCCATGGAATATCAACTTAGGTCTCCCCGGGTAACTAAGTACGTCCATCCAATTTCGCAATGTCTGTACTGGCAATCTTTCATTTGCCATTCTTACAACATGTACCAAACAACGGAACATGCCCTTACTAATTATTGTAACAAAATACTTATTTTTAATCTCACTCTTTCTCTGATCTTATTGTTACGATTGCCGTCAATCAAACTATCCCTGCAAAAAGCACTACCGGTATGTTTAAATTCATTTATTTGCACCAGCGCTACTACGTCTACTAAAATTCTTGAATACGTTCTGACTACATCTCTTTCATGTGTTATTTTGGTTTCATTTGCATTCAAATATAGATACGCCTTTTTCTTTCCAATCGTCATTCATTAGTTCATTACTGTTGCAGCTCAGATGATTTCTAGCCCAAAATTACATCATCGATCGTTTATATAAAGCAGGTCACCACTAGGTCATATAATTCTTTTTTTTTCGCACCCACTGTATCTTATTTTAGAATACAGACATTTTAAAATTTTTAAAAGATTTTGTTAGATCTGCAGGTAGTCAATTTTCACATCGAGCACTTTCATTTTACAAAAATTTTTAGTTTCCTTCAATTTTTTTCCCAATTATTTTTACCCATCGTGTTCCCTCCTTCGTTGTGGATATGCTCTTTATCTTTATTATTTTCTAATGAAAACATCGTCATCCAGGATAGAACATGTGCCCGGTTGGCAATAGGTTTGCCATCTATCGCATTGTGGAACTAAGTATCTTAGGCTAATCGTGCGTGCCCTAGTTGCACCTTTGTCAATTTCTTTGTCTTTATGAAGTTAAAATTTATCATACAGCTGTTTGTGTATAAGTAGAAGAAGGCAGAAACAGTTTAATGCGCTTGTTCCCTTCCGGAGCGGTGGTGGGTAAGCACTAGCCCCGATGGGTTTATACAATGAACTCTACCGACTACCACCTATCTATTACTGTCTGATTTAATTTTATAAAACAGTTATTTAAGATTTAGCATTTAAATAAATAAGTGGACGCAAACTGGTATATAGTTTCCATCCAGTTTGCATCCAGGTAAATTTCGACATCTATATCTTTTTCTTACCATAATTATGTGGACGCAAATTGGCTATTTGAATAAGCATAATAATAATGGTAAAAATAAAATAAAACCCCATCCTTATACCATATTTCTTTATATTAAAATAAAGGATCAAGTAAGAAATAGTAAGATGAGTCTGTACGCAAACTGGCTAATTCGTAAATTTCGCGTCCACCTCATTTTAAACTTAAAAAATACAATAATCAATCAAAATCATCATTATTTTTATTATTTCACTCATTTTCAAGGTGTAGGAACTAATACAATATTTATTTAAAATTAAAACATTGAAAAATTTCGTATGAAACGCGGACCGGTTCATTATTTTTTTACTAAAATTATAACTATTTACACAACTTTTTTGTATAGCTAAGATTCATTATATTTTTTAAACAGGAAAGTTGGGTATGTCAGAAAGAGCATGAAAGTAGGATAAATGCGGTCGAAATGAGAGCACTACGGAAAATCTGTGGTGTAACACTCGCTGGCCGCATTCGTAACAGTGAGATCCGAGAAGGAGTGGGATTGAAAGAAAGTGTTGGTGTTAAAATGCGAAAGGGCATGCTCCGCTGGTTCGGTCATGTGGAAAGAATGACAGACGAAAGATTGACAAAGCAGATATACAATGCGAATGTGGATGGATGTAGGTACCCGGGGAGACCAAGGCTGAAATTTCACGATCAGATCAATCGGATATTATCCGAGGGTGGTGTCAAGAGTCTCGGAAACCGGCGTGTTTGTATGAAAAGGGTAATGAATGTGAAGGAAGCAAGACAGGTTTGTCAGGATCGTGAGGTTTGGCACTCGATACTCTCTGCCTAGCCCGTGACGGACTTGGCGTGAAGATATGTATATAAGTATGTAAACAGGAAAAATTATGCGAACAGTTCTTTTGTCTGTGTATATGGGTTTCTAATATATTGTATTATTGGCAGAAACTTTTCATTTCCCTAGTTTGTTAGTACACTTATTTTTAAGGGTTTTTTAAATGGTGTCATACCCATATGTCGAACATACCCTATCTAAAAAATATTTTTCCAGAAAATTCAAACTAGAGTCAATACTTAATACGTATCTATACGTATATATACGTATGTAGTGCAAATAAATACTGTAGGTACATTAGCAATAACAAGAACTAGAATATTAAATGTGACTAAAGTGCCATATTTACCTCCATATCAACCTTTTTTTATGACATTTGAAGGCAAACAAGCAAGCGGATGGTTAGAAATTCACGCCGTCTAGAGACACCAAACTTAGTACTGGTGCGTTGCCAACCTGAGGCCGAAATGTTAGTCCTCGAGAATAGACCAGGAGACGAGTTCGGGGCATTCGCAGTATTTTGAAATACTGCCAATGCCCCGAGTTTAATGAGAAAAATTCTAGAGATTCACAGAGTGAATAGTAAAAGAAAGATTATTCAACTTAAAAAAAAACGGGGCTCGGGGAACGTTCAATATTTCACGGAGTTGTGCGTGACAAACAGATCAGATCCAAAGAATCTAAAATTTTATCCAGATCCTGACTTTGTGGCAATGAGCCCACCTCGGAAGTACACTCTTTCAACTATAATAACTTTTAAAATCGGTTCACAAAATGACGGAGAAATCTATTAACATACATTAAAAATATATGACTGTGTTGTATGTTCACAACTTCATTCCTTTGTCAGTTGGTTAAATAATTAATATCAAATGGTTAATTCTCATTTATTTATTCACCAGGCCAAGGCCGTCTTGATGGCGCCTTCTGTGACTTCACGGAGAACGACAAGATGGAGTACTTGGAGAGTATTCACAAATCTGGTGTCGTCAACATAGAGATGGAATCCCTAGCATTTGCAGCACTTACGCATCACGCTGGCATCAAAGCCGCAGTAGTGTGTGTCATTTTCTTGGATCGGCTGAAAGGGGACCAGGTACTTTCTTATAGCAATGTTTAGCGAAAACTTATCATAATCGAACTTAAAAACAACTACCTACACCATTTATAATTTATAATGTGGGGCTATTGAAAATCACATGTATTAAGGGTGTATCGCCTCTGTGACCATATGACCATAAGAATTTTGTAGTGTTTGCCATGAAAGAAGTGACGCCATATTAGGAGAGCAAAAGGACAGGTCAACTGCGCTGGGGCACTGAGTTGGAGATGCTCTGCGGGTAGGTAATCCATCATTTAGAACATTTAAAGAATCTCTGTGGTCTCTGTCGTCTGTGTGTCGCCTCTGTGGTCTAGCGGTCCGGGTGTTGGACTTGACTGCATGAGGTCCCAGGTTCGAATCCCGGGTCGGCCAACAAAAAGAAAATTGGATTTTTCCAATTTTCTAATTAAAAAAAATGTTGGTCGGGATTGGAAATGTGCCTGGTTGGCGATAGGCTTGCCACCTATCACATTATTCGGCTAGTCGTGGGTGCTTTGGTTGTACCTCTGACTACCTCTTCGGGGATATGGGTGTGAAGATACATGTATTAAGGGGTATGTAGGGAGTGTAGTCTTAAAGCGTAGGGCAGTTAAAACATGTTTAAATAACATCATGTGGTAAATAGTCGGTCCCTTATTAGAAAGATTGAGTCGGTATTGATGATTATGACTGATCTGCAGGTATTAGCGCCGAAGGAGGTATTAGACGAGTGGCAGGAACGACCAACTAAGCTTGTCTGCCGTTACATTAAACGGTTGGTATTACTCCATATGCTCATATTTATTAAGTTTTGAATATAGTTAATTTGCCAATTCCTCCGATCGATCGAGATCCATGTTTCAACCAATGGCCAGACCTTAATCAATTCACTTAACCTGAACATTTTTTCTTATGTGAAGTAGGTATAGTAAAATACAATTCAAAGTCAAGTAAGAATTCTCGACCTAGGTACTACACATTTACTTATGTGTAGGCTTTGACAGGTATCAGGTATATAATATAATTACATATTTTTGGTCGATGTCGTAAATTTCGTGTCTGCTGCAAAAGCGTATACGTGTTCAATTATACGTATATAAAAAGTAAAGTTTTAATAAACATTACAATTTTATGTCATAAATGAAATTTGATGTATGGCAGTTTATATGTTCCAGCAAGAGGTTTCCATGATGATAAGGATCTGGCAATTGATGATTTTCTTTATGTACCTAAGGTTCTCCCAAAACATCTGTTAAAATGTTTAGTTAGTACATTTATTAAAAGATATCCACATAAAAACGTGACTCAAATAATTTTTGGTTCTCAATGTTATGGTACGTTTTCTCATTTTAATTACTGCATGTTACAGAGTATTAATCAGTGAATTATTGAGCCGCTAAGTAGATACATCACTTACGGATAGAGTATGAAATGGAAGAGTTTTATCGACATGGAGTAAATTGAATAAGAATACGTAAAATAATATTTTAAAACCAAAATATTTTTGGGTAATGTCCTGGACACTGTCTAAAAATTGGAACATCGATTTTGGAAGAACCTTATGTAATTCCGAAGAAAATACATAAAAATACGATTTATAATTACATACATGAAATAATATAATAATTTTATGGACATAAATATTTGTAAGTATTTTTTATATGCCTTAGATGCTTGCCAAAGTCATGGTCGAAACGTTTTAGTACCCCATCGTTACCACTTGTGTCGGAAGCACACTTTGGAAAACTAAAAGTCTGTCTGTGCGTGGATCTCGGGCTATCACAAAGATTAACTAATTTTTTTATGAGGCTTAGTTTTTAATATGATCTCTGGCTGCATGCAAGTAGGTATAACTAAAATAGCATATTTTTTTAAAGGTATTTACAGATGAAAGGACGTTTGTCTTTAGAAGGCCATGGATCAATAGCTGTGAAAAGTCCTCGTCGGTTTAAGTTGGTTCAGCAAGAATCGGAAACCTATGATTAATTTACCTACAACCTTCAAAATAAATATTGTTAGTCAAGGCATGTAAGACATAACGAATTGGACTTAATTAGATCTTGATTTATTTGCAAAATAATGTTTGGTGTCACTGCCAATTTTGTTTGGTTATTATATGAAATGTGTTCACGCATTTTCTAGATGTAAATTGTTTACATGAATGTGGGGCCGGATTAAGCGTAGGCCTATAATAAATGCTATCGCGCGACTGCTGGAGTTTTTTATTTCCACCCAAAAAAACTCGTCCTGGCAGAAGGATGACGATTTCTTTTAATCTAGTCTAGGTTCCCATTTCATTTCGGAAGGTTCTTAGGTTTCTGCCTTCAAAGGCTTCTGCGTAATTAATCTGCGTGTATGAGGAAATATTTTTGGTTTGTCATATTAAACGAAAATTGGCGTATATGTAACCGCAGTTCATATTAATGGTCGTTTATTTTTCGTAAGGAAATTTGAGAATATCTTTTACTAAGTATTTTGATAAGTTCCTAAGTTCTATACTGCACCTTATAAGCCCTAAATGTTTTGATAACAATTAAAAAAATATATGTTTTTTTTTGTTGATAGATTAGATAACCATTATAAATTAAAGTGACATGTAAAACAAAGTTTCTTTATTGCATTTTTTAAATTAAGGACATTAAATATTTTAAATAAAAAAAATGATTTAAATTGTTACTGAAGTATTGCTTTATTGTAGTGTATTTACCTCATAATCAAGATTCTAAGAATTTTAAACTTTTGACGCTTCTAAAATATATTCCCTATCTATATCTTTACCTACATATCTTTTTAGAGCTGTAATTATTGATATCGCTAATATATTTTTGAATCAATTTTCCCAAATGCCAGCAGTACTTTGGAATGTATATTTCATAATTAGAATAATAAATATCAATGAAAGTTGCTGTTAGCAATGAGTGCGTGACTTTCAAAATTACTTCCTGTACTAAACATTCTCAAGGTAATACAGAGCTGTCTGGTTGTACCTATAATAAGGTTTTTTTGAACTTGTAAATGAATTTTTGAACTATAATTTTTTTAACTATAAATCTACAAATGTTTTTTTTAAATATTACATTTAGAATACATTTTCTAATTAGCTTTATTTAGAATATTACCTTATCAAAGATATATGCTGGTTTAAATGCTGATGTCCAGAAACAACTTGTTGGCGAAATAATAATTTTCTTTTTAGAAATTTCCTTGTTTTGCAAATTCAGTGAAAATGCCTAGTACAGATGTAAGTCCCATAAGGAAATGAAATTTCAAAAAGTTGAATTTTACTTTTATTTATTCTTCGACAATTGTTTTGCCTTGTCATATAATGTATAGTACTTATTATGTTATGGATCACACGGGCTATTTTGTTCACTGGATTTTACGAGATTTTTTACTAAAATAATTTCATGAACATATTTAAAAAATATGTAGGTTTATCCACCCTAATGTTATAAATGGACAAAACTGTGTTTGTTTGCATGTCTGCTATTCACACCTAAATGTATAGAGTGATTTAATCAGAGAGTGAAGATGGACAATTTTAACAAAATTTTGTATAAGTTTTTAAGTAGATTCCCCCTAATGAGTGAAAAAAATTAAAGCTTGCAAATCCGCTGGCAACAGTTGGTATTATATCACAATTCAATATTTGAATTCAAAATGATACGTTCGTTGTGGATATTAACTTTATCTGAATTATTTTTTTATTAATTATTGGCCTTTAAAATTTTAATAGGTATTGATATCGACTTTTATATATACAAATTTTAAAAATTACGCGAACTTTTAGTTTATACCAATATTTTATTTATTGGGTATTACACAACTACTCTATTTTCCCATCATCGTTGTACATCGAATGTAGTAAGTACTATTGAACCGACTAACAAATAAGTAGTCCATTGTATTCAACGTGCTTCCACATGTGATTTGACTGTTATACGGCAGAAATAGTGACATCTCGTTAGTGACCCAATGCGGAAACCCCATTGGTACCAAATCGTACAAATTGAAATAAGTAAAGTCAAGAACTGACTATGTAATGTATAAACCAATTTTTACATGATTTAGTGTTTACTTAGTAAGTCATAGGCATTATCAATTAAAATGCCTTGGAATTCATCTGCATACGGCCTTATTAAACAAGTTATGTAGGGGTGTCACAACTGTGCAGTTGTTGCGTATATAATTTTCAATGAGATATTCCGAGTTACACTGGCGCTTAATAACAACGATTTATGTCTATAATAAATCAATATACAAAGTATAATTACATGTAATAGTAATACTTGCTTTACTATTTGATAAAACACATCAATATTTGCTTTAGTAATTGGATATAAAGTTTTATGCGTTTTTACTGCATCTTTTTAAAGTGGTAGGTACGCAACTGGTTAGTAATGTAAATGAAATAAAATACCGGAGATGTCACTATAGAAGTTTCAATTGTTGTATGTTTGCTTTAAATGTTTATTATTACGTTAATATACATAGACGTAGAGTTGCAATTAATATTTTATAAAAAGTTAAGCTTCAATGTTCAAGTTATTGGTTATTAACATACACTCAATGTAGATGTAAGATAGTGTAAGAACAATTAAAATATTAATGACTGTGTTGATATATTTCTATCACTGCAATTAATATTTTAAGTTTGAATTGTGACCTATATTAATAGCACCAATATTAAAAAAAAATATCATAAGATTCGGTTTAACGCAAACCTGCGTTATTTTAAACAATACCTATTGTATTTTAATAATTGATGTGAATAATCTAACTTCACTCGTTATTCACAATAGACACTTATATACCTAATAAACTAACGTATTTATGTATCACAGTCACATTTTGTAAATTCAAAATAACCTATTTATTTTAGTTATTATTCATACTTATATAATGTCGCTATGTACTTAATGCTACATAATTTAAATATATTAAAACTTGTTGGTCATATTATAAATTGTGTGACATTGGATATTAGAAATTGTTTCTTACGACTTACATACTTACGTACTTGTTAGAATAAAACCTGTGACAGCCCTGGCTGAAAAGTTTCCTTATATTTACCTCTATTGCTAGTATATTTATGTGCAATATAACAGTTGGCGATGTTTTTAGTTTATACTAGGCTGCTTAAAAATCATATTTAATAAATACCCAAGTAGTGATTACACAGTAATCAGAATAGAAATCAACTTTGACAAAAATTAATATTTATTTCATTTCAAGTAAGATTAATTGTTTGAAGTAATTTAATAAACATCACATTCACAAAGGGCTTTTAATTAAGCTCTATTTTATTTATGTTAATTTTTTATTGTTATTAAAGCTTAACAACTAGGCGTTTGTAGCGTTGGTTATTTCCACGCTATCTGAAGTGTTGAATTAAATTATTTTCAACCATATTTTATGTAACTTTTGACAACAGGTGAAAATATATAATTTTTTGACAGCTGTCAAACATAAATTCCTATTTCTAATAAATAAAGGGTTGGATTATTTGTTAGTTGGAGAAATGATATTTTGAGTAACAAAATAAATCTGCCGATAAACTAGCCTCACGCTATGATGGCCGGTTTGAAGTTTGTATTGCCTAGGTAAACATTAATATTTTCGTCTTATTAAATTTTTTTAATGAGTTATTACGGGTCATATTATTTATAAAATATAAAAACAAATATATTAATCGCAATTGGTATATTTCGTTCGATAATATGTATGTTCTAAGTTACTAGACGATGTTTTGAAGTTAGGTAAAATAAGGGTGATTGATCCTTTTTCAAAGTCGCATGTAGTGCTGCTCCACCCTGGCTGCAAATATTACCTAACCTGTAAAATTTTGATCAAGCGTATATAAAAGAGTCATAAAGTCATTTCGAAAGTGTCATCACAAAATCGTGACACCAGATTTTCATACGCCTATGTATCAGACTAGCTGACTAGATAATCGTTCTTCTGTCATATATATTATCTAGTGGTATGATATATACTTGCTCTACGAACTTTTCATTAGCTATTAATTATACCTACTTCAAAAAATCATAAAAATCGATCCATCCTTGTCTGTGGAGTCTAACTACGAACACCAAGACACGAGATTTGTATGTTTGATGTCGAGTTTGAATTTGAATTGAAAGGGAAAACCTATAAGTTACATAATAATATGAAAAACAAACACTAAACGATTAACTACTTATATATTACTATACTATTTCTAATAATTTATTTTACTAATGACAACATGTAAATAAATATTGAGTGGTTAAAAAAGAAAAATAAAGATCCTACATATATTTGACAGCTGTCAAAAGTAAAATAGTTGGACTGTGTATACATTATTAACTAACACACACATTAACTAATTCTATTAAAAGGTAAGCTGTAAGAACTTGTGAATATTGCATAGTTATAACATTCGTCCTTTTTCAACTGAATTCTTCAATTTCACAAGGTCTCCCAAAAGTCTACGATTCCGTAAATTGAAAGTGCTATCAAAGAAGCTAAATGATATTGCAACATTATTGTTTCATTTAGTACATGGATACAAGGAGTTATTTAATAAAATATAGAATTTTAATATGTCTGTCATAAGTAGAACTGAATAAGTAGATGATTTAATTTCACAATATATCCAACTATTTTAGTAATCAATTTAACCTTAAATAAAAAGTGTTAAAACTCATCTTTAGTTATAAATTAAGCCGATGAGTTTTAAAACATCCTTCACGTTATAACTGCACTGTTTTAAACGTACGATACGGAGGTTCAAGGAGCAAAAATAAATAAGTCCGTTTTGTAAAAAAAAGGAATTAATTTGATTGCGGGAATTATGAATTAAAAAGTTGTTGTAAATTAACGAATCACATTGTGGTATGCAAATATTTTCATAATTAACTACATGTATTATTTAAAAAAAATAAAAGTATCTTCACGCCCATATCCCCGACGAGGTAGGCAGAGGCACAACCAGGGCACCCACGATTAGCCGAAGACACTAAGTCACACAACGTAATAGGTGGCAAGCCTATAGCCAACCGGGCACATTTCCAATCCCGAGCAACATTTTTTGTTATTAGAAAATTGGAAAAACCCAATTTTCTTTTTGATGTCAGTCAAGTCCAACAACTGAACCGCTAGACCACAGAGGATTATTTGGTTTTTGGGTACTTAATTGAAATCTATTGATTAATCCTTAACCTAAACTTTTAATTATCCGCAACTACTCCTGAATCTTAACCTAGCCAGTCGAGATTAGAAACAACAAAACAACCTCCCTGGCAACTAGGAAGAAAGAGTTTATGATAGACTAGAGAGAGGAGTATGAAGCAAAAGTTTACTTAATACTCGCGTGTAATCGGGTGTTAGTACACATCTACAATAAAAACACCACTACAATATTTAAAAAAACGGATGCCATAGTCATACTTAGGTAAATATTTATTATAGCAATAATTTACCTATTTATATCTTTGAACAAATTACATGTTAGTGTAATTTGGATAGTAAATTTATAACTCATAATTTTTGATCAAGTTTGATCTAACTTTAGAGTAAGCAAATTATTATATATTATATATTAATTTGCTTGTGTCATATAAATAAATACATAAATTGATACCAAAATAATTATTGCTAATCTCAATGAAAAAAAAAACTTTTTTTTTAAAAGTTGACTTATTCGTTTTTGCTTCCATACCTTAATATACATAATAGAATATCGACACATATTTTGTCTCAAATATATATTGGAAATGTTGATGTTAATGAAATTAAAGTTAGAACAGTTTGTACAAATAAGAACATAAAGGTGTTTTCATACTGATAAATTATCCGTTATTTACAATAAGCAGATGAAAATATATTATACGTTGTAATGGCATGCTAATGTTTATGATAATATTAAATAAAGGGATTTGTTTCCAGAACAATTGGTTTTAATTTATTATTGTACCCATTGGTGCCTTTATTCGGCCAGAATTAATAACCTATCTAAGATTAGAGATCGTGCTATTTTAGATAAGCTGCCAGGTAACCGCTGTCATTTTTGAAGAATTAACAAAAAATCTTAGCAACAAATCTGTAGGAGGTCCATCTTTATCTACAGATAGGTTATTAATACTAGCCGCTAGAGAAACACTCTTTAAATTTATTTAGATGGAGGTATCGGGCCATCCATAAATTACGTCACGCGAATTTTAGAATTTCAGAACCGGGAGGGGTTCTCCCCTCCTTGTCACAGGTTGTCACATTTTTAGAACGCCGTCCCCCCTAATGTGACGTCACACATTTTTCAAACTTATGCATGTATCTAAAAATAATCAAAAGAAAACAGTTATTTTATTTTTTTTACTTATTTTTATTAAATATTATTTAAATCAACATAAAGTCAAATATGTATTTCTGATAACAAATAGAATAAGCGACTAGTAAGGAAACAATAAGCAACTAATTAATTAACTAAAGCTCGTAAATTTTAGTCTCACTTGGCTCTAGGAATCAAATGTTGGTACGGAAGAGATAATCTTATAGCTAGAGTGCGAAATTATTAATAAATATAGATTAAGAATTATCTGTTCAAAGTTTTTTTGTTCACATATAAATTTCGTGTTCTAGTATGTTATAATGTGACGTCACAAGGTTTTCGATCCCCCCCTGCCCCTTGTCACATAATGTCACATTAAGATGATACCCTCCCCCACATTAACGTGTGACGTAATTTATGGACGGTCCCTATGCTATTTTTTTCTAATGAAACAAAAACAAAGGAGATGGAACATTTCAAACGTGCAAATCGTCTTCTTTTTCGTTTATAAATATGGCTTTCAATCGTTTTTCACGACTTATTTAGCCAATGTCAGGTACGGGACCACCACACAGTAAGGATGTTACTTTATCTGGAGATATTGAGCTACCTAAAAAGAAATACACACAATATATATGCCAACACCAAGCTTTTCAAAGGACAGACACACATATGGGTTAACATATTTTTTTTATAATTTAATTTTGTTAGATTTTATATATCTACATAACAACTTCAAAATATTGCGGTTACTAGAGAGTAGTAAACATTTATAGTTAAGAGGCTTAGGAAAGTCACTTGGAAGGATATCATACAAGGATGTAGGGAATTTTAAGCAATTAAATAAAATGTGATTAACTATACCTTCCCCCTGTTCATACTTGCAGATACGAGAATCTCGAACATGTATTTTATGAAGAAAAACTGGGGTTCAAGCGTGACCAAGCCTTAGTCTACTGACAACAGATGTTGAAGTTTTATTCATGGATCAAATCTGATAAAACCATGGTTTTTCCTGAATGCAAGGCTGAATGGTTGCATAATGATTCCCTTTTATTAGGCTAGACAAGGGGGTGTACATAGTATTGGTCTAGACAGTCAATGTTCACAGATTTTTTAGCCATCTACTAACTCATTATCTTTAATCCCTACATGACTAGGTATCCAAGCCAACACTACCTGAATATTATTAGTAGAGCATTTGTACAAAATGTCTTTAAATTGAAAAATAATACTTAGTTTAGATCTAGAATAGAAATTATTATTTGAGATAGCTTGTAAACAACTAAGTGAGTCAGTAAATATTATTGACTTATTAAGCTTGTGGGATTTAATGTACTTAATAGCTTTAAGTATAGCTAGGCTTTTCGCTGTATAAACTTCATAAATTAATAAACCTGTGTACTTATTACTAACAAAATTGTTAAATAAGCTGTCTGCATTTCTAGATTCCTTATGGATGCCAATATTTAAGTGTATGTTTGGTGGATATAGGAGTGAATTGAACTTTAAGTCAAATAATGGTAATTTGGAAGGTTGACATAAGGGTTCGGGTATCTGTGACAGTTTCCTGGAACTATTTATAAAGCGAGGAGGCTGTTTGTGAGACCAGTAGGCAGCCGACTCAATGAGAGAGGACAGTGCTGATAGTTTTTGCAAAAGAGGATGGGAAGACAATTGGGAAATTCTATAAATAAATCGATCTGCTAGGAATTGAATTCGTAAATTGAGAGGAGGATCACCACACTCCACCTGGAGGGCATTAGTGGGTGTAGACTTCATAGCCCCTATTATGTTTCTCAAATGATAGCCTAATATGTGTAGTCAATATAGAAAGATTATCCATTGTGCTCAGTCACTTTCGAAAACCGAACTGGCTATTAGGTAAAATGTTTTGGATTCCTATGAACCACTCTAGACGGTTTTTTACTAGATGTTCAGTGATCTTTGATAGTGTCGAGGCAAGGGCTATAGGTCTGTAAGACTCCGGCTGCAAAGGATCCTTTTGAGGTTTGAATATGGGAGTAATTAAATAGAGTTTCTAATCTTTTGGAATTATTAGTGATTCAAAGATTTTATTAATTAGTTGGAGAAAATAATCCTTGGTGTAATTACCAGCATTCTATAAAAAAGAATAAGGAATACCGTCACAGCATGGGAGGAGTCCTTTAGGTGGTTCAGCACTACATTAATTTCTGAAGATGTAAAGGGAGAATCTAAAATGTGAGTGGAACTAAGACTATTATATTATATTATAGCTAGGTTATTGGTAGACACGGACACTGTCATTAAGGCGACAGAAATAGGTAAGGCAGTGGATCCTTATCCGGACAAGTTGCAGAACGGCGTTCTATCAGATTGTCGAAGATCCGAAGTTAGGTCGACCTACACCGAGCTGATAATAGGATGAAACCGGTTTTATAGCAAATTTACTATATCAGAAAATATATTAAAAATGGGTTAGGTTAGGTTGACCTTAGACCTTAGACCAGGAGTGGTCTCGTCGGTGAAGACCCATTTGAACTTTGCTCTTTTGAGTTGCCTGGCTGGAAGGCAGATGATCTATTCTACACAGGTGACCTGAACCAACACAAGTGCAGTCAGCATCACTTGAATATGATAAAAAGGAAGTCAATATCCTTAAACAAATTAAACCTAACACCATAGTATCCCCATAATAAGCAAATTATACATATCTTCAGGCCAAGTCCCTTACGGGGTAGGCAGAGAGTATCGAGTGCCAGACCTCACGATCCTGACAAACCTGTCTTGCTTCCTTCACATTCATAACCCTTTTCATACAAACACGCCGGTTTCGGAGACTCTTGACACCACCCTCGGAAATGTCAGCCTTGGTCTCCCCGGGTACCTACATCCATCCACATTCGCATTGTATATCTGCATAAACATACAAATACTGAAATTCTTACCGAAAATAATGTAAAGTAATGATAAGCAGAGTCAGGCCGAGAAATAAATACATCTTTAAGATAATTACACAGATATTTTAATTACTAGCAGTTTCACGCAGCTTCGCCTGCGTAACTTGGCTTGTTCTGCATGGATGTTGATGAAACAAAGCCTATGTCACTCAGGGGTTTTTGAAATCGGTCCAGTAGTTTCGGAGCCTATTCATTTCAAACAAACGAACAAAAAATCAAACATTTCCTCTTTATAATATTAGTATAGATAGATAACATAACATGATGACAACAATATAGTCTAGAACTTTCTTTGTTGTCCTCTTCTATACTTGCGACCTTCTGTACTTCTTCCTGGTGACGCCCTTAGATTGCCAACTTGCGACAATAATCTGCGACTTCAAATGTTGCTATCTACATGCAGAAAGGGCTGAATCCTTGGGCTTCACAAAAAAATTGGTATTCACAATTTTAAACAAAGATAACTATTTTCTTTCCAAGCAAAATTAAGGTAAGTATAAAATCATACTAAGTACGACAATAGTTCTAAAATGAAAATACCTGTTTTTATTGACATTAGGGTGTGACCAGTTTACTATAACAATATAAAAAAAATCCATGGTTATATAAAACCTATATGGTTGAAATATTCTAACTAGGTAGGTAGGTAGGTAAAAAACCATTTATTTTTCATAAAACATACATTGAAAAGGTATACCACCATCGTTTTTATCGCTCTAGACTTATATTAGTTTCTTTCCTCTTCCTTTTTTTGAATGTTGTTTATAAGGAAGAAGAGGAGGCCACATGCCACTTGGTTACTAAAATCGTACAATGTAATAAAATTCTTATTAATATTACAAAATTAAAACATTCCGAATAATTTGCGGTAATATAAATTAGTGTGCTGTACTTAATTAAACTTTATTTTAGCTATGAAAAAATGAAGGTTTGCATTTTTTAGAATTAATTAAATATTTTTGCTATTTATATCAGTTTCATCAAGTGAGTTAAATATAAAAGAGTAATGTATTTGTAAAATAAGTAATTGTTACCAAGAGTTGTTTTAAGGTACTTAACGGAATAAATAGTGGTCCTTTTCCGAGATGTTAATCTATATCCATATTAAATTCACTAAAATTAGTTTTGAAAACGGTATATATTTACATACTGACATACACTCACATGCAATAGTAATTTTAATAACGAATTACCAATGTGACGGATTATAAAACAGAGATTCGGTCCATGAAGCTATACGGCCAATATTAATAATCAATCCTAATCCAAAACTTGTTGTCCAAAATTGATATTTTGATCCATTTTTATGTTATCGCTTGCCAATAACATATCTGTGGACAGGATAAATATGGCAATTAGGTACGGGATAGGCCGGCGGATACGCAGCTATCTGGATTGCTTGAAATCCATCTTTAGACATATATTATTAACATTGGCCGATAGACTACTACTAGAGATTACACTCCTAATGAAGAACTCATGCGATTTCCAAATATGACGCTGACTCTCTCTCTACTGTACAGGCCTCTCTCATTTCAACTTTGTTAATTGACTTTACAAGACTCTCTGAAACAGAAGCCGGTATATTAGAGATAGAGAGAGAGTTTCTTTGCTAGGAGTGTAACCTTTAGTAGTTGTCTATAGATTCACGAATCGGCCATTTAAAAGAAAATGAATAAATTAAAAGTTTAAACCTGATTTTAAAATTTAAATTAATTGGATACGGATATAAAAGTCAGCCTAATAAAATATGTTTGCAAAAACTGTTAATTAGAACTTAATTAGGTAATTATTAACTTGAACGTCACTCACTGTGCGCGTGATGCATTAAAATAAACGTTAAATATTATACCTATTAACATTTGGCTGTAATCTAGTACTTTATAAAGCGATAAACATAAATTACTTTTTTAAGATTTATTCTTTATCCTTTTTGAATGAAATAAATGTTTTTGTCTCACGCAGAGCCGGAGTAGCCATTATTCAGAGCAGGTAAGTCGCCTTTGTGGTCTAGCGGTCCTTCGTCGGACTTAACTTCTTGAGGTCCCAGATTCGATTCGGTCGGTTCGGGCTACAAAAATATTAGAAATTGTATAGTTTAAATTTTCTAATAAAAATAATTTTACCCGGGATTGGATATGGGTTCGGTTGGCGATAGGCTTGCCACCTATCACGTTGTTGGACTATGTGTCTTTAGCTAATCGTGGGTGACCTGGTTGTACCTCTGCCTAACGCTTCCGGGATATGGGCGTGAAGATACATTTTTAATGAACAGGAAACTGCCTGGGGTCCCGCTTCGTACACCAAGAAAAGTATTAAACAATTATGTGATAAAAAGTACTTCATTGAGTGAAAGTATTGTGCACTTGCTAAATACTTACTGTTCCTTTTGTCATCGCATGAAATGCTCCGTCTATAGAGAATCACCCAGATATGGGGTAGAGAAATGTTGTTTGAATTGCGTTGTCCAGGGTCATTGACAAGGGTAATTCTTCTCTGATATAATGGTGATGGATTAGCAACTAAATGTTGCTCTGCCCTCATAAGTATCTTTAGGCATTTTAAGTATAATTATTGGCCAATTATAACTAACATTTTTTTAGTTTTTTAAGGCAAGCAAGCAATAAGGATTTCCTTATAAAAACACTTCACTTTTAGCTACTAGAGTTGCTATTGCTGCAATGCGAACCTGAAACTGAATGGTTAATGGACGAATAATGGTGGTTACGAGCACGAAGCTTGGCAGGAAACCAGTAGATATATAATCTACAAAAGAGAAGTTTCTGGAGGTTTTTCCATTGTATGATGGGTCGATTTCCCCAAGTTATCTCCAACTACAACTTAGCGTAATAGGGTTTTAATAGATAAAAAAGTAATTAATTTATACAATTTTGTAATAATTACATTTATTTGGAAAATGATTAAAAGAATTCGAACGCAGGAAAGCATATTTACACAGTAAGTACTTGGAATGTAAATTGTACAATTTTAACCTAATAAGAGAACGTATCTAACAAACAAAATCCAAAAATAAAGATTTTAATGGATGTATATAAAATCAGACACGAATATTGCAATTTTGTGAAACCTGATTTTACGTAAATATATGATGATGATTATCTCATTGTCTTAAATTCCCGTGAATTTTGTTAATTAATTGAGGGTAATCAAAAAAATAAATATTAAAAAAATTTGAAAACAACTAAATTTGCCAAAAACATTTTTATGACAAATAGTTAATTACTTATTGTCTAACTTATTAAGTCATGTACAACTTACATATCGTTTGGGTTTCATTATTAAATAATTTGGTATCACAAAGATGGAGATATCAGTCTTAATATATGGGAAAAAGAAGTATTATGCACTTGAAGATAAAACATTATTTTTAAACATTCATTTCTTGAGCTGCAGGAACTTCATAAGCGCATCGTGAATGAGACGTGGACTAGCTTCACTGTCTGCGGTATATCTGACTCCTCTTAGCGCGCCATCTTCGTTTCTCACTACACCATACTCACCAACTATGAAACCATCAGATGTCCGCTCTTCAACTCTATACTTTCTAAATTGGCGACCTTCTACTACATACCCAACTTTACAATTATCCTGTTTACAATTTTCTGGATTTGCAGGTTGTTCGCCATGACTTCGTCCATCTGTCATTAAACTTACTTTTTCATCAACCTCATAATTCTTTTCAGGATGGTGGTCCACAGGGCGATGAGGGTGAAACAAATGTGGATTATTGTTTAATGGTGAAGGCGATGTTTTTACATTATTAAACCCAGTTGAAGCTGGATGTGGTTTCCAGGAAGTATGAATTGAAGGGTTTCCATTTAAATGTAAAGATGCTGGTTGACTATAAAATTTAGCAGGTTCACTGTAAACTTTTGCTGGTTCACTATAAATCTTAGCTGGTTCGCTGTAAATTTTAGCAGGTTCACTGTATATTTTAGCGGGTTCACTGTAAAATTTTGCTGGTTCGCTATATACTTTCGATGGCTGACTGTATATTTTGGATGGTTGGTGGTAAAAGGAATGAGAATTGTCACTATTTTGGTGTGGATTTCCATAGTTGTTCTGTCCATTATAGTTATTTGCTTTGGGAGCATGCACAACATTAAAGTTCACTGTCGATAACTTATGTTCGATTTGCGGTCTTTGCGTTGAATCTTCTAAATAGTTTTTTGAAGAGTACGAAAGTGGGACTGATCTAGCAAGAGGGATATTCTCTAGAGACTCTTCATCCACAACAGATTGATTATTTGCATAAGGATCTGGATTTATACGATAGGAATGTAATGATCCGAAATGATTCACACCTCTAGCTCCTTTTCTCAATTGTTTTTCTTCAACTGTATCTTGGAAATCCTGGGGTAGGTATGTCAAATCGTCTACATCCGCTGTAATTGTAGTTGGTATTGTAGATGTTGGTATATCAGTTATATCCGTAGTTACTATTGTTTGGCTTATATCTATTAATGGAGGGTTTGGTTGAGCAAAAATATTAGGTTCTGGAGGTCTTTCCATTACATCGTGGGATGATTTTCCCTTAGTTCTGCCCACAGCGACAGATGATGTTATCCTCACGGATATGATTTGTTCATCCTTATTGAAAGGTTCTGTGTGATTTTGTGAATTTTGAGCATTATCATATTGTTTGTGTAAATTATTTATCCTACTTATTTCATCTATATTTTCATGATAAGGCACAGGTTGCGAAGTTACCGAAGAGTATTGCAACATCTGAAACATAAAAAGAGAAAACTTTAGCCAAAGAATGTAAATGTACACGATTAAGTATAAACGTTTTCTTGTACAATTATTTGATTTTTTTAATATGTGATAACTAGTTTTTGTAAAACTTCAATAACATCTGAAACATAAAAAGAGAAAACTTTAGCCAAAGAATGTAAATGTACACGATTAAGTATAAACGTTTTCTTGTACAATTATTTGATTTTTTTTTATATTTGATAACAAGTTTTTGTATAACTTCAAGTGAGCCTCCTTACATAGGCTAAATATCGCGTTTTTTTTCTCGTCTGATAGCATTTTATACAGCGAGTAATAAATAAATTTTGAAGACATCATTTACGAATGACGATGATGCTTTCAACACACATGTAAATGTATGCATTATTAAAAAGATCTCAAAAAAGAATAGTCGGATCATGACAACATGACATTTGTATTGGACCACCTTTCCACAAAATAACCACCAGAATCGGATTCGTTGCAAAAAAATATCAATATGTCTCTTTTTTTAGAGTCGGTTACAAAAAAAAATATATTAACCATATATTAACACTAAGTTTTATCGCGATGTCGATAATCGATAAACGGCCAATGTTTATAATGTATCTCAATCTAATGGATTTCAAGCAATCTAGATAGCTGCGTATCCGGCGGCCTATCCTATGCCTAATTGCCATATTTATTCTGTCCAAAGATATGTTATTGGCAAGCGATAACATAAAAATGGATCAAAATATCAATCTTGGACAGCAAGTTTTGGATTAGGATTGATATTGGCCGTTAATAAACATTAGTAAAATATAGATTCTATCCATTTTTATGTGCCTGTGATGAAAGACATTTTATGGTTACTCCCTTTAATTTTAATCCTTGGGTTCTATCTAACTTCTTTAATAATTGGGTAAAATTATTAAAGTTTTAATATGTCGGTAGTCCTTTTTTCTAACATTTTCTAGTCATAGTTACACAAATAATATTTTAATGACGCATTCTTATTTTTAGGTACATACTTTTACGAAAGCTATATAAGAGTGAAAAATGTATATTCAAGATATTTAAACAAGTATCTCCACGCCCATTTCCCGAAGGGAATAGCTGAGGTAAAAAGACACTAAGTCCCACAATGTGATAGCTGGTATCGGGCACTTATCCAATCCGGGATAACGTTGTTTTTATTAGAAAATACACATTTTCTATTATTTTTTGTTAGCCCCACCGGGGATCGAATGCGGGACCTCAAGAAGTCAAGTCCGACGTTGGACTGCTAGACTACAGAGGCAAAAAACTTAACAAAAGGGGAGGCAGAATATAATTTTATCATTTATATTTTTTTATAATATGTCTGGCTACCATGAACGCTTATAGTAGTATTATTTTCATCTTGCGAAATGTCCACCGTTATAAGCAACTTTGTGATATACGTCATAAGGTGGTCTTTACTATTAGTATTATTGAAATAATACTGTTTTAGCGATCGTGGTTCTCATACCCGCATTTCACCCCGTATCTAATGAATGTAGAGAAATATACAGACAGCTCACGTATAGTAAGTACTACTATTTAAATTATGCACTTCGGCTTTACACTTTTTACTTTTTTTACACTTAACACTATTATTTTTAAATTGGCTGACCTAATCTAAATTTAAGCGAAATGATTAATTATGTGTTATAACAACTCTACATATATATCGTTAAAATACATTCGGATTTCCGAAGCTTGTCGAATATAGCCGAAGTGCATTATTTAAATAGTATTACAATACATACATATTTTTACACCAAGTAATCACCAAGTCGGTTAGTGGTAAAATAATTTTTGAAACTGGTCCAGCAGTTTTGAATTCTGCAACATCAAAAAAATAGAATTGTGTGTGCGTGTGTGAACTTGTTACTGGACACAAATTTTTCGTGGAGAAAACAAAAAAGTAGAAAGGAAAAGAAAAGAAAAGTTTGAACACAGAAGTTAAAAGACATGTTTAAATTGCATTGAAGCTATACCGGCTTAATACATCTACTGGCCCGCGAAACAAAAATATGAATTCAGCTTTCATTCATAGTGCACTATGAAATTCAGCGATAACATATACGTTTTTTTGTGAAGCGTAACAGAAAGATGTGACGGTAAACTTTTTTCATACGTCGATAAAGATTTCACTTCAAAAAAACTCTTTATTCCTTACTAGTTGCTACCTGTGGCTTCGCCCGCGTTTTCACAGAAACCCGGTGTGCGATCGGGATTAAAAATAGCCTATATGTTAATCCAGGTCACAATCTATCTGTCTTCCAAATTTCAGACAAATCCGTTCATCCATTCGAGCGTGAAAGAGTAACAAACATCCATACATCCATTACAAACTTTCGCATTTATAATATTAATAGGATAACGTTAGTGAATATAAAGATCAATTACTTATAAAAGTAAACACATTGACATAAAATAAGAAAAAAACATGAAATTATGGCTATAAGTCATCGTAGTCTCTAGAACTTTCCGAACTACACGCGATAATCGACGGTTATTGTAGGTTTACGATGAAAAGGTGAAATATGCAGGTGACTCAGACAAAATTTACGACAGATAAGGCGATGCAACTTACACACCTTTTACACTTACATTCTTTTTGTACATATTAAGATTAAAGAGTTTATTATGATTTCATTCTTGTTGACCTAAGGGCTTTGTTCGAGTCTTAAAATATGGCGCCATAACTTTAAACATTATCATATCAGTGCGATGAAAAATATTTTCATTCGAGTTACTTCCTAGTGTGGTATATTAAATGTTATAAATATCAGATTACATTTACGTTTAGTAAAATACTGGCTATTGCTTAAGGTTTTGCCTGTGTTTATGAATCATTTAGCTATTCTAAAAAAAGCATCTTCACGCCCATATCCCCGAAAAGGTAGGCCAAGGCACAACCAGGGGAACCAGGACTAGTAGAAGACACTAAGTCCCACTATGTGATGGGTGGCAAGCCTATCGCCACCGGGCACATATCCAATCCTGAGCAATATTTTTTTTACTAGAAAATTAGAAAAAAACCATTTTCTTTGTGTTACACGACCCGGGAATCGAACCTGGGACCTTAGAAGTCCAACACCTGGACCGCTAGATTACAAAGGCGAAACTATTTACTAAAGAAGATATCGGGTTAAAAAGTATCCTACGCACAAGTTTTGCTTATTTCTACGCGTGATACCTATTTTGTATTGAAATAAAGACAAATAGATTAACACATTAGCAAGTGTTCTTCTACATTAGAGTCACACTTCTATTTGATTTGGTAGATACCATATTTCTAATTTTTTTTATAGAAAGATGGTATGTACGACTACCCTGGCGGACCGAAATATTACAGTCACTTACGGCCATTATTAATAATCAATCCTAATCCAAAACTTGCTGTCCAAGATTGATATTTTGATCCATTTTGTTATCCCTTGCCAATAATAAATATGGCAATTGGGTATAGGATAGGCCCACGGATACGCAGCTATCTAGATTGCTTGAAATCCATCTTTAGAGATACATTATTAACATTGGCCGTAAGGCGGTAACAATAGATAAGGAAGGATAATGGATGGATCAATACCCGGGCAACATCCCGCATAACACTCTTCCATCAGCGGCAGCGGCATAGAGGCGGCATAAAGGCAAATGAGGCCATCTGCCTCTCTACTCAGCGGACCCGGACTAACACTGAGATTTTTTTTAAGGAATATTCATACATCATAAAAAAATAAAATTTTACACATAGATTAGATACGATCTTTCTTTAAAATTTTATTTAAGAAACATTACCGTCTTTCTATTAATTTTTTTTAAGAACCATTAGATACCATATTTCCATATTTTTTTAGTGAGAAACATTATGAATATTGCTTAATAAATTGTTATAATAAATTTATAGTACTTCAAAATGACGTATCAAATATGGATTTTTGGTTAGAAAAATTGTAGACCGAATGTTTAAAATTGTTTATTGTAATTGATTTTTGATCCAATTTAGCACACATTTACTGTTCTAAAATTTAAAGACTATAAGAAATTTTTGTACTGACTTAAAGCATAAACTTTCATTTATTTCTATATTTTTTGTACTTTAAGTTAGTATAAAATTTTCTGTAATAATAATAAAAAGGTTTTATTTCACATAGACCTTAAATAAATAAATATCCCTGGACAACAATTTGCACGAATTGAATCTAACCCCAAAGTAAGCAAATTAAATCCTTGTGTTATGGGTGTTAGTCAACGATACTACTACATAGAAATACTTTGATAGATACCAGAATAAATTTAATATACACCCGGACCCGGAAATGCAGACATCTAAATGTTCATCACACAAATGCCTGCCCCCGTCGGGAATCGCAGTTGGTCAGTGTAGTTAGGCGTGTACGTTAGCCACTCGACCATACAAAGAGTATTTGTGACATCAGAGCTCTGTATACTCTAAACTACCACCGG
>NJDC01000516.1:53063-79531 GCA_002245475.1 Calephelis virginiensis | reverse complement strand
AAACTTCCTTATTGACATATAAGAGAAATTTACCGTCACATTTCTCTGTAACGTTCATTGACCGATTGCGTCGGTTACTGTACATCGTTTATTTTATTTTTTAAAGTAAATCTTCTTTATTGACATATAAGAGAAATTTACCGTCACATTTCTCTGTAACGTTCATTGACCGATTGCGTCGGTTACTGCACATCGTTTATTTTATTTTTTAAAGTAAAACTTCTTTATTGACATATTTAAGAGAAATTTACCGTCACATTTCTCTGTAACGTTCATTGACCGATTGTGTCGGTTACTGTACATCGTTTATTTTATTTTTTAAAGTAAAACTTCTTTATTGACATATAAGAGAAATTTACCGTCACATTTCTCTGTAACGTTCATTGACCTAAACTACACAAAAACACTGTATGTTGTCACCGGATTTCATATTGCGTTTTTTTTTGTGAGCTTGAAGATCTCCTCAATCTCTTCTCTCATAAAAAAGTTTCACTTCTTACGAGTGTGCACATATTTTTTTATTTTTATGAATATTTTACTATACAGAGGATGACATGTTATACAGCTCTATCTGCTAATCAAGCTGCAGGTAGAGAAGAGATGATGTGGGGTGTAGAAATATAATCTAAGAAAAATAAATTTAAGAATGGACAAATTACACGAATTGAATCTAACACTGAAGTAAGTAATACGTATAAATACTTAAATGAATACTTTGGAGGTATACCGTACTCTATCCAATAAAAAAAAGAATGATCAAAATTGAACTATTTTGTAGGTTATGTCTAAAAAATGTAACATGTCGAATTGAGAACCATCGCTCTTATCGGTTTTTTCGTCAGTCGAAAATAAGTGGCCACGGCTTTTCTTTTTGCAGTAGACAGTAGGCTATGTCTAAAAAATATACTTGTCGAATTGAGAAGCAATGAGTACATAAATACTACGTAATAAGAGGCGGGACTTCCATAAATACATAGCAAACCCGAATTTTGTATAAAGTTTTTTTTTTAAAGTGACACATGTCACTTGACACAACATGGTGAAAAGGTATAATTTGAAAGTAAGGCGTTCAGATACAAGGCAACTAGTGTCATATGATTTAGGCGCATAAAAAACATAGGAAACTTATTTTATTTATTTTTTTATATGAAAGTTGCGCAAAACTGTTAAGAAGCATCTGCTTATTGATTTTTTCGACAGTTGAAAATATATGGCCATGGTTCAACAACATTGTCATTAAAAATAATCACCACTGTTACGTCACTAGATATTGATGCTTGCTTTATTGCGTTAGACATTGAACAAGTACACTTGTGGTGGTAAGAGAAAATAATTTGTGTGGCGTCACGTGGTGGTAAGAGACTCAATTTAAAGCTAAAGTGCTCGATATAGTTTTTAGCTACGGATAGGTTTTGTCTTGGGTTTAGAAAATTTATAACTTTATGATTTATAAGAGGATTCAAATTTTTTATTATTATTATGTTACAAAACAAGCTGACAGGTTTTGTGAGAAGAAGATATCAAAGTTAATAATGAAATCAAACATAAGGTTGGAATGTCAATTCTGTTGCGTATTTTTTATCGCCTACTCTTTTAAAACGTTAATGTCTGCTTTCTAGTCGAGATCTGCACCGCTATTCAGTATCTTTTTAGTAATGATCACTGGGTTAAAGTGTACATCAAATAGCTGACAAATGACATGTGTTGCATTTGCTATCTCCGTTGTATTTCTGTTGGTCACTGGAGATAGAAAATATAAAACACGTCATTTGACAGCTATATATGATGTGCACTTTACCCAATGATCGTCACTAAAAAGATACGGAATAAGCTCCCTGGGCCCTTACCATGTGTTAAGGTTTGTCGACTTTACTATACTCACTACCGTCTCTGTAAATTATTTGTATGAAAACTTTGACAGGACTATTGGTAACTAACGGAAACACATTTTTCGATCAAAAGTGTCATAGATTTCGACACGTAACTTACCGGACGTAAACTATACCAACTCATTGTTAACGCTTTGGAGTCCTACAGGAAATGCATATAGCAGTATAATTGTTTGTTTCCATGTTGCTAAAAGTCCACTTATAAAAGAAATTTTATGGCATATGCCATAAGGCTGTCTATTAGAGATGACAATTAGCAAGATTGAAATAATATTATTTTAGGAACTTATGGTAACCCTCCCTGATTATAAATGGCTAACCAAAACACCAAACCTTGGATTTTTTTAATTAATATTTATTAACAGGTGAGATTTAGATGTGCATTACAATGTAACCGATAGAATTCTATACTAATATTGTGAAAATTTATCCGTCTGTTACGCTTTACGGATTAACCCATTTTGATGAGAAATCGTATGCATATAGTTAATATAGGCTAATTTTGTTTCAATTTTCATTCACCATTTTTTTTGTTCATATTTTATTTGGTCACCCGTGACCTCGTAAGCGTAGAATCATTTTCAATACAAATTAACGTCCTTTGGCTTAATTTAAAAAAATGTGGCTTATGTTTGAACTCGAAATTTTAACAATATTATAAACTAGCTGGTCCGGCGAACTTCGTTCCGCTCGTTCCGTTGGTATGGGAAAAATAAAATGTCGTTTTTCCTAGTTTCCTCGCTGTTGTAAGGAATAAAATGTATCCCATATCTTTCTCCCGGTTCTAAGCTACCTCTCCATCAATTTTCAGCCTAATCGGTTTAACTATCACGTCTTTCTAATATTTCTATCTATATTCTGTTTTATTTTCATATATGTATAGACGATTCATCTTTCATAATTACTTTTTTTTGTTTTTATTGTTTTTAAGGTGTATTCTGCTATTCGGAGCGAAGACAAATCCAATGAAACAAAAATCACGAAAATTGGCCCCGTAGATCTCGAGTTATAAGTGTTGTAACAACCCGACTTTCTTTTATATGTATAGATGTAGAACTCTATTTTTCAGAGAACTCCTAAGCAAACGGGTAGGAAGTCAGTCAACAGACAATGTAAAAAGTCTTCGTCAAAAACTTAAGTAATAGGGCCATAATTAAACTATTAAATATTAGCTCCCGTTCAGTTTTTATGAGAACAGTTAAAATACAGTTTTTCCTATTTTAGTCTAACAAGATAAAAGTATCCTATATCCATCTCCTCGTTTGAAGCTACGCCCTCACCAATTTTCAGCTGAATCGGTTCAGCCGTTCTTGAGTTACAAGTAGTGTAACGGACACGATTTTTTAAAAATAAATACTAAAATTACTAATATTCCTGTAAATACTATATGTAAAATTTTCCGGTGCTCTATATTTTACAAAAAATAGTTTTCGCCTATGGTAAATTAACCCGCTGTCTTTGTCCAAATCTCAATTCAAATCAAATACATTTATTTGCTTGAATAGTACCTACTTACATTATAACAAAGACTGCACATTCCGTCATTGTTGACATGCAAATTTAAAATAACTAGCGGACGTCCGTTATTCGAAATTCGAACATAATAAATTTTAATATCTTGTTGATATGAACGCCATTTTCGTTTCTCAAGACCAACTACTTTGTTTCGAAACTTTTTGTGCGCCATCTGTTATCTCTTATCGTTATCATCAATATATTTGTTTGTGTGTGTCAAATGTATGGTAGTATGGGTAATGTTTTATTTATTGATTTAATGTATTTTATAAGCATTCGTATTGAAAAATATTTGCGTTCTGCACTTCCCCTACACATAAAGTATAAGTGTGCCAAATTTTATGCTCCTCCGTCCGCGTAATTTTCGTAAAAAGGGGTTCAAAGTTTTGGCATCACGTATTAATATGTAGATCATTACATTGTATAATATTAATTTATAATTATCTAAACTCTTGCAGATGATGCTCTTCGAGTTGGGCTACTTTGTAAAAACCGATGTACAGTACTACTATTTTAATTATGCGCTTCGGCTTTACACTTTTACACTTTTATTTTTAAATTGGGTGACCTAATCTAAATTTAAGTGAAATGATTAATTATGTGTAATAACAACTTTATATAGATACCTTTAAAATACATTCGGATTTCCGAAGCTTGACGGATATAGCCGAATCGCATAATTTAGTTAGTACTAAACTATCTACAATTTAAATAGTACTACTACCTACTATTCGGGAGACTTGTAGGGAATCCCATGTATTATATCAAACAACTTGTCAGGATTAAAGTCGGATTTTTGCAATCTGTTTTATTTACATTCCGAAGAGATTTTTTGCTCGTTAAATTTAAATGTCAGTTTCTCTTTCAGAGGCTTTTTAGAGCTTCTAACTTCGTATCACTTAACAATAACAGCTACTAACAGTATGTAGGAACAAATAAAGTATCGTTTTTTCTATATTCCTAAAAAAATTTCCGGTTTAATATCTTTATAAAAACTTTCTTCTGACAATAACCAAAACAACAAAAAAGAATGAGCATAATTGGTCCACCCGTTCAGGCGTAATGCGATGACCACGGGAAATGAGAATATTTTTTTTATACTTAGATAAAAAATGGAACATAGTCTAAACGGAAAATAAACAGAATTATGGAAAAACTAGCTGTTTGTCCGTGATTCCGTCAGTGGAGAATACCTAGTTACGATTTTTATATTAACTTTAACCACCTATTACAGTCCTTTAGGGGGATGACTTAAAAATAGCTTATTTTTGAAAGTTGGTTTGTTGTATATGTTAAATAAAATTTAAAATGTCCGGGCTGCTTTGCAGAATAGACCATCTGCCTTTCTGCCAGGCAGCTCATAAAAGGCGAGCATAGGCCTACCGTCACTAACACCGTGACATCTGACTAGGTGGTAAAATTTCGCAGCGACTCATCCGGATTGGTACCACCGCCTTAACTATTCCTGCCGCGATAATGTCAATGCTTGCCGTTGATGTGTTTTGGTTTGAAGGGTAAGACGGCCGGTAAACTTACTTTTGCTCTGGGCCTAAGATCCCGGGCTCGGGTTGGCAACGCACCATTACCACCTTTGGTATCTCTAGATGGCGTGAATTTCTAACCATCAGGAAATCCATCTGCTTGTTTACTTTATCTTAAAAAAATCGGTTGAGTTAAAGTCGTGAAAGCGCATCAGACAAACAGACTTTCGTATTTATAATATTAGTACAAACGAAAGAAAGTGTTAGTGTAAAAATGAGAAAGGGACATGGTTCGTTGATTTGATTATGTGGAAAAAAGGGCAGATAAAAGATACAATACAATACGCATGTGGATGATTGCAGATACCCGGGGAAATCTAGATTGACATTCAACAACTAACGGTCAATTGTATAACAATCTATCTAAGATAAGAGACCGTGCTATTCTAGATCATTTGAAAGGTAACTGTTGTCATTTTTCAATAATTAATAATAATATCTTAGCAACAAAACTCTAGAAGGCCTAATTTGTAGATAGATTATTAATATTGGCAAATCGCTTGGGTATCATCCGAAGATAGTTCCAAGAGTCTTTGAAATCTTTGTTTAAATACAAAAACAAATGGGGAAAGTCATAGGTCGGTTTGTAGGATTAGTAGCCTTGATACTTTCTGCCTACTCGACATGGGACTTAGGGTAAAGATATCAAAATGGTCTAATCATAAAAAAAACCGGTAAGTCGACTAATAAATAAGCTCAAGGCTAAAGTAGGTACGTAGGTAGATACTTAAATTATATTTCGACCTATCATTATCCTGAGTATATAATTGGTCAAAATATTCAATCCTACAATTAAAATAAAGCGCTTCCTGTGCTTGATCATGTTATTAGTTAGACACGTAAGAATGTAACAATCCAAACATTGGGTCCGGCACTTAAACTTATGTGCAATTACTTTGTATTTATTAAAAGTCAACCTTCAACAAAAAACTGTTTATTATATATCACGGAACTCCGAAAAACAGATCAACAAACTTAACAAGTTATGTTTAGAAATTTGTCAAAACAATAGCAGAGTTGAAATGGAACTAAATGCGGAATGTTTGTGTTAAAAAGTTGTTACAAAGATACGCAAAAGTGAGTAAGTATTTCACGCCCATATCAACGAAGAGGCAGGCAGAGGCATAACTTGGACACCCACGACTAGCCAAAGACACTAATTCCTACAATGTGATAGGTGGCAAGCCTATCGCCAACCGGGCCCATAACCAGCCCCGAGCAACATTTTTTTTATTAAAAAATTGGAAATATAAAATTTTCTTTTTATTGCTCGACCTGGGAATCGAATCCTGGACCTCATACAGTTGAGTCCAACACCTGGCCCGCTAGACCACAGAGGCGACATAAACAACATAATCTACCATTCTTTTATGGGCAAGTATTTAGTTAGTATTTATAGAAATCAAATCTTTACATATATTTTCGTATTTTAATCAAGGCACTTATACATAATTATTACAACTTTTATAATTTATTACAAACAAAAAAAAGATTGATTATTTTCATCTTATCCACCGTACACTACCACCGTTTCCCACTTTAGCTACTCAGTAGGAGATGCGGCTGATTACACTCCCCTGCAAAACAAACCTACAACCTATCTATCTTGTACGTTTCAAAACCTAGCCAGTGAGAAGAAGAAATGGCGAAACAAACTCCTCCTCAACCATGACGTCTTTAAGGTTATAATTATTGCAAATATTGTACCTATCTATTTGTTGTTTCCTAACAGTTATCTAATTGGTATAAAGATGAATATACCTTATAATGGAATGCTTACTGTAGACCAGCTCTAGCAGTTGTTGAAGTTAGGCTGAAGAGCTTTGATGCCACACACAGACACACACCCCTCGTGTTTTCGTCGAGGTTAAAAATACATATCAATAATCATACACACAATAGTTATGAGTTACCAGCATTATTGCCTGTCTGCATGAAGATTTTGTTTTTGTAATAATTCAAATTGAACAACAAAGCGATCAGAAGGATAGAAAGAAAACATTAGTGTAAAAATGAGATAAGGCATGCTTGAATATAAATACTCTTTAGCAAGAGGTCATGTGTAAAGAATGATCGATGAAAGATTGAGAAAACAGACAATGCGTATTTAAATGAATGCCGGTTCCCAAGAAGACCTAGATTCACCCAACCCACCCACTCAACCCACTGGAATATTTTACGACGGTGTTGTCAAAAGACTCCGGAAACGGAGTGTTTGTATGAAAAGAGTAATCAATGTGGAGGAAGATAGGTAGGTCTGAAATAAATGTGAGATTTGGCACTCGATACTCAGACTAACAAACAAGACAATTGGCGTGAAGATGTACGTGTATGTGATTTGTAAATGGAAATTAATTGAATTGGATTTGAATTAAAAAAGGTTAGTGGACAGCCTATCCAATTTGGTCCAACTTGCGAGAGACAGGGCAATCCCAAGCTAGGAATATTTTAGTGGGAAATACCTCAGACTCCAAAAATAAAAAAAAGTTTAACCAATTCATTTTGTGCACGACTATGAATCCTAATGCATTACAGTAGTTGTTTTTCATCTACCTAAAATCCCGCCAAGTGCAGTAAAACAGTATTTTCAGGAAATTTTATGCTGCCGACAGCAGCAATGGCCAGGTACATAACATGAAATAAACAACTGCCATTGTGTCAGAAAGTTTTCAATGGCACTTGCGAACAGAATGACAAATTTTAGTCGTCCATCCTCTAAGATGTACCAGTCAAAGTCAATGATATCTGATGGAAGCAATAGACCGATGGCCTGTGATTGATAGGCGATGACGGCCAGTGTGGCGCGAACTATCGATCGCCAAAAAACTGTTCAGCATGGAGTACAAATACTTACCTAGTTTAGTCTCCGGGTCGGGCAACAAAATAATACAGAAAATGTGTATTTTCAATATTCAATAAAAATAACATTGCTCTAGATTGTATATGTGCCCGGTTGGCGATGGACTTGCCATCTATTACATTGAGGTACTTAGTGTCTTCGGCCAGTCGTGGGTGCCGTGGCTGTGAGCCTACATCTTTGGGGATATAAGCGTGCAGATATTTTTTCTATAAATACTTTGTAAGCCTCTGACTGTATAAAAATATTTTAATGCAAGTGATAAAAAAAACCCTTAAAAATGGTATTATTACTCCCATATCCCTGATGAGTTAAGTAGAGATTCAACTAGGGCACCCAAGACTAGCCAACGATTAGTCCCATAACCTGGTAGGTGGCAAACCTGTCACGAACCTTAACGCGTCAACGCAGATCACAGAGGCGATTAAAGAGTAGAAATCAACTTTAAGCTTCCTAGTCTTAAATTTTATTTTCTAGTCGAAGTTTGCCCGCGACTTCGTCAGCTATTTGTCATTTGGGGGTTGACTTTTGAAAAAATCAGCCTGGTTTGAACTCGGATCATTAGCTATATGCATATTTAATTTCATCAAAATTGATTACGCGGTTTAGATGAAAGGAGCCACAGACAGAAAGACAGATAGATACAGACTTTTGCATTATAATATCAGTTGTTACAAAGATTATATTACACCAACATTAATGCAATATAACTTAAAGCTCTGAATCAAAATCTATTTTAGTTATCCTCAGAAAATTACCACCATAACTAAAAGTTTAATATTGTTTAAGTTGTGTTTGTGGGTTGTTAGTAGAGACAAGCTTGTTGCGATTGTTCAATTAGTCTATATTTTATACTAATAACAATATAGCAAGCATACTAGGCGGCCTTCGGAAGCCTTATCAAACAGAAAGCCCTTTAATCATACACAGTTACATAAACTACCAGTTGCAGCTTAAAGGCGTTAAGCCACCATAATGACAGAGTATTTTTATCTATACTTATGTGTAGGTATTTTTATCTATATTTATATTTAAACGATTTCAAAAAATGGAAAGGACTCTGTATTTTTTATACGTATTAACACATTTTTGACAAATCAAAATTTTGTTTTTTTTGTTATTTGAATGCCTCTAATTGAGTCCAGTCTTGGGTCCAGTTTAAATTTGATATAAATCTGAAATTTGGTTTTAATTTATATCTATTTAAGATAAAATCATCGCCTGATGTGTTTCTAATCGTTAAAAGCAAAAATGGCTCTACCGATTTGGTCTAATATTTGTTTAATTAATTATATAGCTTTGAGGCTAATGAAAGATTTTTATGAAGAGAGAAACTGGGAAAATTGCGATCTCAATTTACCGACTTATTATCTACTTCACTGTGATTTGAAATGAACTGTCGCACTCGTTCTGCCGCCGTAACGTCAGCGCTTGCCGTTGACGTGTTCAGGTTCGGAGGATATACTTACTTTTGCTCGAGGCCTAACATACCGACCTAAACTTGGCAACGCACCATTACCAATTTTGAAATTATTTATATATATATTATATTATATATAATAATTATTTTCATGATATTGGAAGGCATACAAGCAGACGACACCACCTAGAGACACCAAAAT
Organism: Calephelis virginiensis; assembly: GCA_002245475.1. Classification (NCBI taxonomy): domain Eukaryota; kingdom Metazoa; phylum Arthropoda; class Insecta; order Lepidoptera; family Riodinidae; genus Calephelis; species Calephelis virginiensis. The sequence goes on along the minus strand of NJDC01000516.1, from coordinate 70,107 downwards.
TGGTAATGGTAAAAAAGTGTGTATTATATATATAATACACACTTTTTGATATTTACTGTCCGCACCTAAACAAATGATAATGTTTCTATTTTAACCGAGCTCCAAAAAACGAGAAGGTTCTCAAATCAGCCGGTATATTTTTTTATGTATGTACACCGATTTCTCCGAGGTTTCTGAACTGATTTACATTTTATTTTTGTTTGATGCGGAATGGTTTCGAATTGGTCCCATAAAAAATCGACTCAGGTAGGCCCATTAGTTTTTATTTTATGAGCATTTTTTATATACTTTCACATATCATCAATAAACTAAAAAGTATTAAATAAAAATAACTTCGTTAATTAAAACCGACTTCAAAGCTAAAAAGTTAAAAATAATAAAGATTTAATATAAATTATATACTACCTATATTATTTACATGTGGCATTTATCAATAGGTTTGAACTCGCTGCCAAGCCTTAAACTAATAATTATAAGTATTAAATTGGTTTGGCACCGACTTCAAACCTTTTGGTAAATGGCACATAGGATAAATAATAGGTAGTATATAATTAATATTAAATCTTTATTATTTTTTACTTGTTAGTTTTGAAGTCGGTTTTATTAGTTATATTTATATTTTTATTAGAAAATTGTAAAAACCACATTTTCTTTTACCGCTAGACCGCAATTAACCTAAACTAATTTTATTTTATTAAGAAGCTTCTGCTGACAACAATCACCACGGGAAATAGTGATATGCCGTTTTACTACAAAAGAACACTTCCTGAACTCGTGTTTTACTAAACATTATATAAAATTGGATTCTCAATCTATTTCATGCAACCATGTCAATGTCATCCACATGCAGAATGTTATTCATTGGATATCTAGTCAAACATGCGTCTAAATTAAAAAGGCAGTAAATTTCTAATTTTTACTACTTTTTTTGCATGCACCTGTAAATTGGGTGACTATACATTTTTATAACATAGACCTGTAGGGTTACTTTAGAATCTCGATACCATTAGATTGTAGAGTAACCATGTAGACATAATAATGTAAATGTAGTCTGTAGATATCATGGAAATAGAAATTTTAGAATCGTATATTATGTCATTTTAGGTACTTTTGAACACAGTACCAGCGGATTACTAACATTTACCTAGTTACAGATAAATTCAACAAATCCAATAAAATGGTTAATTGTTTACTATTAACATTTAGTTAATAGTAAACAATGAACTTTTAACAACATTAAACTTTAAGCAATTACTATTAACATTTATTTAATAGTAAACAATAAACTATTTTATCGGATTCGTTGAATCTATTTGGAACTAAATGTTAATAATCCGCTAGTACTCTGTTCTAAAGTACCTAAAATGACATATACGAATCCAATTTGAAATTCGCATGTTATCGATATTCAAGAGTAAGCCTACAGATGACGAAACTGGAACATGACCATAGGAACTCCTAAAATTCCCAACATTATCCAATCGAGCTGTCTTTATTAATAAGATATTAGGTACGTCTTAAGTCTAAATATACCTAATATGAATGTAGTATTTAGAATATAGTGCGTATGAATTTCCTACAGATTAGTCGCGAATTCACAGCGGCCAATATTAATAACCTATATACATATAGAGATAGGCCTACTAGAGTTTTGTTGCTAAGTTATTTTGGTTAATTATTGAAAAATAGCAATTAATCGAAAATGTCACGAACTGTTATCTAAGATAGGTTATTAATAGTGGCTGCTACTCGATAACCATTTGATAACAATTTAGTCAGTTATAAGTATAAATTTTGTTCTGAGTTTAAAAAATACAGACAAAGCGAATTATTTTATTAGTACTTCTAACGGTAACACTTACTTTGCATTTTTGCTACTTTTTAATCGAATTCAAAAAAACGAGGAGGCTCTTAATTCGGCTGGCATATTTTTTTATGTATGTACATCGATTTTGCCGAGGTTCCTGAACCGATTTATGTAACTCTTTCTTTGTTTGATGTGGAATAGTTTCGAATTAGTCCCATAAAAATTTGATTCAAGTAGGCCAATTAGTTTTTATTTTATGAGCATTTTTTTTATCTACTTTCACTTATCCCGATGTCTATTTTTATTAAATTAAATCATATCAGCAATAAACTAAAAAGTATTAAATAAAAATAACTATGTCAATAGAAAACGTCTTTAAAACTAAAAAGTAATAAGTAATAAAGATTAAATATTAATTATTATTTATATGTGCCATTTACTAATAGGTTTGAAGTCGGCGCCAAGCCTGTTTAATACTTAGGTATGATATAATTATTAGTTTAATATTTATATTATAATTATTAGTTTTAGGCTCGGCACCGACTGACTTCAAACCTGTTAGTAAATGGCATATATAAATATTTGATAGTTTTAAGTTTTGAAGTCGGTTTTTTTAACGTAGTTACTTTTATAATAATAAAAATATTGATTCAATAAATTTTATTTCAGTTTTACTAGGTTAGTAAGTATCTTCACGCCCATATCCCCGAAGAGGTAGGCAGAGGCACAACCAGGGCACCCACGATTAGCCGAAGACACTAAGTCCCACAATGTGATAGGTGGCAAGCCTATCGCCAACCGGGCACACATTTCCAATCACGACCAACATTTTTTTATTAGAAAATTGGAAAAGTCCGATTTTATTTTTGTTGGCCGACCCGGGATTCGAACCCAGGACCTCATGCAGTCAAGTCCAACACCCGGACCGCTAGACCACAGAGGCGATCAAACTACTACTAGGTTAGTACTTTTATTTAATATGTGCTTTGACATGGGATCACAGTTTTTTTAAGTTTTTTTAAAAAAGTACTTAAGTGCTTTCTGCTCTCCTATCTCCCAAGAAACAGATACAATATTTATAACATAAGATTTTTTGTTTGAAAGTAGAATTGATGACAACCGAGAACGAAAGGCTCTAATATTTTGTACTTTATGACTGGTGGCAAGATGCAGACAGAGGTACAGTCCCACAATGTGATAGAGAATCAATCGCCAACGAGGCAGCTCGTAAGGGGCGAACACACGTTCAAATGTAGGTCTTTACCAACAAGACCAGTGGTGATGGAGTACTGTGCAGCAACTGTGCCTGGGTAGAGATCCACTGCCTTACTATTCTGCCTTACCATAATGGCTGTCAGGTTCCTGTCTAGGTAAGGTAGCCGATAGACTTTCACAATACACCTAACATACAAGTGTATATAGACCCGGTAGTTTGTTTTTTTGCTGACCTATCACATAAAAAACACATTTTAGCAAATACCTAAATAAAAGAGGTTATTGAAAACGAACTTCATGTCTCAGTGCTACATGTAAGTTTTTTTCGATTTTGGCTTTTGAATTGGATAAGTGATCACATGGTGGGACTAAGTTGTACTTTTGGCTAATTGAGGGTGTTCTGGCTGGACCCGTGTCTGTCATGAAACAGAAAAATATATCTTCACGAGAACAAGAAAATTCAGTATTATGTAAATCGAAAACCATTTGTCACATTTTGATAAGTACAATTACCTAATATGGGACCAGCTGTGAATCATGACCTCCATTTTAAGGACCTACCTTACTAAAAAAAATTTTTTATGATATTGGAAGGCAAACAAGCAGATGGATTTCCTGATGGTAAGAAATTCACGTCGGCTAGAGACACCAAAGGTGGTAATGGTGCGTTGCCAACCTGGGGCCGGGATGTTAGCCCTCGACCAAAAATAAGTTTACCAGCTACCTTACCCTCCGAATCGGAACACGTCATGTCATGGCGGCAGGAATAGGTAAGGCGGTGGTACCAATCCGGGTGAGTCGCTGCGAAACTCTACCACCTAGTAAATATCATCGAAATTTTTTAATCTTGGCACAAAAAAAATACAAAAACAACAATTGAATTAAGCACCTTCTCTTTTTGGGAGTATACTAAAAACTAGTAGTAAGTAGTATAAGTATCTTTACCCCCATTTCCCCCAAGAGGTAGGCAAGCAGTACAGCCAGCACCCACGACTTGCCGAAGTCACTGATATTACAGATGGCAAACCCATCGCTAAGCAGGTAACGTTATTTTTATAAAAATAAAAAAAAGCATTTTTTTTGGTGCCCTAGCCAGAGATCGAACCACTTAAAAAAGCCTACCTTAACCTTATCCTACTTACAAAAAAAAATATTATTCGAAGCAAAAAAATATACCTATTTGTATAATCAGGAACCTTTTTGAAGTCGATTAAAAACTAAGTGACAAATAAGTACATTCCATCACTTAAGGTATTGATCCATATATGACACAAAGAGGTATTAACGTCAAGCACAAGTGTAAAAATTGCGTGTTTATACCGAATATGGTTAATAGTCTAGATCAGTGAGGATTTTCTTCTCAGAAAAGCGCTATGAGTTTTGTAGGAATTAAAAGGAAAATAAGCCGACGAATTTAATAATATGTGTGAAATTCTTATTATTTATTGACACTTAAATTGGATTTGTGCGTTGCCAAGGCTAGGGCTAAGTTAAGTTAATAGGTTTAGGCTCAAAACTATAACACAATAGTGGCAGGCACTGAGGTTACAGCGATAGGAATTCTGGGCCAATTCGTTAAACTAAGTAGTCTATATTTTTCTATGTAAAATAAAGTTTTTTAAATTAAAAATGTACATTTTCGCCCGTTCCAATTTGTATTTTTCAATAATGTAGTTTTGAAGATAATAATTATGTGGTAAGTTGTATGCGCAACTCTCTATGATAGTTTTGAAATAATTTAAATGTATTTTTACAATTATTCGGACAGTTTTAGGGTAAAAACTTCAACTAGAACAAGGTAGCTAAATAAGCGTCTGAATCTGAAATGACACAGCTCAACACTTTCATTAACGGCCAGTGTTAATAATGTATCTCAATCTAATGGATTTCAAGCAATCTAGATAGCTGCGTATCCGGCGGCCTATCCCATACCTAATTGCCATATTTATCCTGTCCACAGATATGTTATTGGCAAGCGATAACATAAAAATGGATCAAAATGTCAATCTTGGACAGGAAGATTTGGATTAGGATTGATTATTAATATTGGCCGTAAGACTACATGAATTTTATGATACGTTTAGTTTCTTACTCTAATAACTCGTAACAGCAAGTCTTTCAACAAATTCCTTGATAATTTCCATAACAGTGAAATTCCCAAGTTTCAAAAATGTTGCTATTGGCTTCCACCGCGTTTTTAACCCTCTCGTTGGAACCAGTTTAGATATCGGGATAAAAAGTAGCCTACGTTTCTATTTCGCTGTTAGTTATATCTACATACAAAAATTACACCGTCACATTGATCCATTACGACATGAAAGAATAACCAACAAACTAACAAACATCTCTAGAATAACTATTTGGACATAAAAGTAAAAAAATCGTTCTACTATTTTGGACGAGCTAGGTGAAGTTTATCAACTAATTTTCATGAAATAAGTTTTTTAGTTAATTATTCAAAACGCATTTTTCAATGCTATTGGTAAATAAAATAATCGGGATTGATGACGCATGAGTCAGATTTGATAAAAAATGATTTTTTGCAGACTAATGCGGGTTAAGGTTGCATGTCAGGTGCAAGTTACAATATATTCCACAACAAACATATCAAATATTTTAACATGTAGGTATATCAATAATTAAGTTATTAATATCTATTTAGTACATAATTTTATTTATTTAAAAATAATCACCATTTTTTAATATTTCTTTTTTAATTTGACCAGTTGTCATCTATTCATATTGGAACCTAATACCATAGGAATGTTGGTTGCAATCATGGTTAAACTATAATTGGTTTCTCAATACCTTCTCGTTATGGTAATACCTATCAAAAGACTCATAAAATCAAATGCGCAGACTTCAAACACTTCCATTAAATTGACTGTTAATCACCAAACTACTTTTAATGTTTCTTAAGAAAACATAAAAAACAAATTTCTTAATCTGCTATCTTAATTAGGTTCTGAAAACTATAATGTACTCTTAATGTGTTTTGTAAATCTAAAAATGAGATTACATACTATTACGAATACTTGAGGTGTGTTAAAAAACAGGGAAGTAATTACTAGTTTGACCAGCTACCTACATTAAAATTCGAGTACAAGTACTAGTATTTTAAAGATCAATAAGTGACATTTAGATCAGCTACATTTTTATTATACCTGAGTTTATTAAAGGAAAACATCATGCTAATTGGTTTATTAGCCAGAGAAGGTGTCCTTTGTCTATTCATCATGTTTAACCAACTTTACAAAGGGGGAAAATATATATTTGATGTTTTTTTTAAAATAGATATGTTCATTTATGTAGGTTTGAAATCCAATTTTAAACTGTATTTTTGGAACGAAGTTCCTTATTGCGCGTTGTGAATGGGGGCTAGACGGAAACAATTCTTACGAAAATGTTGTCACGACACTTTTTGCTCTGTGGTCTAGCGGTTCAGTAGTTGGACTTGACTTCATGAGCTCCCGGGTTCGAATCCCGGGTCGGACAGTTTTTTTATATCTTTATTTTTCATTTTCTATTTTTTTATTATCATTTTCATTTTTTTTTAATATTTTTATTTTCTTTTTTTTTATTTCAAGTTTCTCTGTCTGTCTCTCTTTATAAGAGAGATTGAGAGAGAGAGGGGGGGAGAGAGAACTTCGTTCCATTCGGGTGTCCCTTGACACCTCTCAACTTTTTTTAAATCAGAATCTAATCAAGCAACTCTAGGAAAATTGTGGAAACCCCTGTATTCTTTTGTTTATATAGACGACTTAGAAACTTTTTGTGACATAAGATAGAGAACAAGCCACTGGTACCTACAGCATAGTTCTGTGGTTGGATGTTAGTCTTAATATTATGCAAGTCTACCGGCTACTCTACCCACCAGACCACGGGGGTGATTATGTAACTCAGTTATCAACTCAAAATGTATGAGTGTACATCGAATCGCTGTCAAATGACGTGTTTTGCATTTGCTATCTCCAGTGACCAACAGAAATACAATAGAGGTAGCAAACACAAATGACGTCATTTGATGTACACTTTTACAGTTTGAGTTGACAACTGAGATACATAATCACCCCCAGATTATGAAATTGAACATGGCGGCAAGATTACGAAAGGCGGTGTTGCATGCAAAATGCTGTACAGCACTTTGACACCAGTAGCTTTGATGGTAATGACCAGTTAAATCTATATTCATGTTATTAAAATAATAAATCAACGACATACCTAAACCTATATGTTAAACGAAATACCATGTTTGAATTTATTTTCTCCCCAATGTTGCCAGTTGCCAAAACATTCAGGTTTCCTGTTTCCCACAGATTATCGCTACTTAAATTTATCCAAGGTCTAGTTTCTTTATATGCTAGAATTAATAAAAACCTGTTAAGCCATTTGACATGGACAAACATACTTTTGCAAATAATATTAGCTATGTCCTTTTCCAAGGTAATATATTTCTCTGCTAAATTATATCGTCGTTTTGCTGTGAGAACAGTCCAAACATAAACGTTTACAGAATTTCATATTCATAATAGTAGAAGTGATTATCAATGTAATTAATGGTTAAGTTGTAAAAGCGCAACTGGTTGGTTAATTTGCAAAATTAAAATCTATTTTTACGAGGCGTTTTTTTATACTTACTTAATAGTCTATACCTCCCTATGATAAAACAACGAATTCCGTATTTTGTTACTACTTTTGAAGTTGATAAACAAAAGAAAATAAAAATGGCAGCAGAGCACATTTTTTAGCATTTTAAGAATATTTGATCGCGATTCTAGTCGCATCTACTAAACCGAACGCAACGTGATTCGCCAGGTTGTCTTTATATAGGTGGATTTTTATATACCGAGGAGTAAGCGAGGCAAAATTAGTTTATAATCTTACGCTACTTTTTAAGACTTTGAAAAAAGGAGTAGGTTATATATATTTTTATGATATTGGAAGGCAAACAACAGACGGATTTCCTGATGGTAAGAAATTCACACCGCCTAGATCTATCAAAGGTGATAATGGTGCGTTGCCAACCTTAGACCGGGATGTTAGGCCTCGAGCAAAAGTAAAAGTTAGGCCTCCGAACCGGAACACGTCAACGTCAAGCGCTGACATCATGGAGGCAGGAATAGATAAGGCGGTGGTACCAGTCCAAGCGAGTCGCTGCGAGACTCTACCACCTAGTCAGATTTCACGGTGTTAGTGTCGGTAAGCCTATGCTCGCCTTCTACGAGCCGCCTGGCATAGGAAGGCAGATGGTCTATTCTGCAAAGGAGCCCGGACGAACACGAGGTATGTTCGACTCCTAATTCTTTTGTATTTTAATCGATTTCTCCGTCATTTGTGAACCGATTAAAAAAAATATCTCAGTGTTTATAAGAACCCACCATTGAGGTGACCGACACCAGTTTTACTGCGCTAAAATAAATAACCAGCTTATTTAAGACAGTGGGAGAGGGGTAAAAGTTAAAATGTAAATTTGATTATAACTCATTAACACGTATCTACTCCGATTTTATTTACCTATTCTTTTTTTTGTAGTATACGCGCTCTACTTTTTGTAGTCAATAAGAAAGTCCCTTAATTTTTTCCATGTCACAACTTTTATAGTTTAGAAGTTATAGTCACAATTACAATCGTTACTAATATTATAAATGTGAAAGTGAGTTTGTTTGCACTTCTTTGACATTACAACAGAGCGATATTTTTTTACTTACTTTATTACTGTTGTGTAATTAAAAAAAATTTTTGTAATAATTAAAAAAAAGAAAAAAAATAGTTAAGAAGCAGAAAAGTGACGTAGGCTACTTTTTACCCTGAAATCTAAACTGCCACTAGCAGAACTAAATAATTTTAATAAACAGGCGTTGCTGCGGGTAACAGCTTATTTATTTTCAAGTATTTTTAATAGTATTGTAGTTTTTTTACAGTATTGTATTAAATTTATCAGATATATAATTATATTATAATTCAAACTCATAGCATCGACAGCGTATATGGCTAGGGTTATTTCAAACCGTTTATGGTGACAAAATAATGCACATTTTTTATTGAAAAGTGATATAAACTTTTTTTAATAAAGTGTAATAGTAATATTACACGAATTGACACATTATGTGCTAGATAGCCGGCTTTATTGATGCGGACTGAATTCCATTTGCGCATGTCTTGTTTCCAGCTCAGGGTCAGGGTCTGCGACGAAGGTAGCGATCACCGGTTGTTACACAAATGCAATGTTTCCTTTGTAATTTATTTATATATGTACAAATCAGTGTATGTGCAACCATCAGATATAATATATATTTGCACGCCTTAGTCCTTTACGAAATAAGCAGAGCAATTTTAGACAATAGCCGACCCAAAATTATTTTGAAATTTTAAAAAGTAATCTATAGGCATGTTTCGAATTCACAACATTCATATGACATATATGTATATATGTAATTTTATAAAGTGTTTTTGCCGTTAAATACGGTTTCATTTTTTACTGATTTCACGTATCTGTTTTATTTTACCTAAAAATTAGGGGAAATTTACCCAGCACAGTCAGGTTTATTAATACACATGTGAAAGAACTCAACCTTAAATACACCACAATTATATATATTGTTATCTGGCTAAAAACTGTCTTTTGTCCTTTTTATAACCCCCGAAGGAAAAAGTGGGGTGGTATAAATTTGACTGTGTGTGTGTGTCTGTCTGTGGCATCACAACTTTTAAATGGATGGACAAATCTCGAAGACGATTGGTATTGGGATTTGGTAGTAGGTACATTAGACGTAGGTTTTGTCCAGGGTAATTGATCTTTTTTCCTCTGAGTTTTCAAAAGTTTCCAGACATGTTTTTATCGTCAGAAATTGTTCTTAAGTCATACATAAGTTTCTACGATTTACGATGCTATTTTTTTGGGTCCACAATATTCAAGACTTTTGCCATTGCTTAGAAATAAGTGATCGGCATTCAATCATGTGACTCTCCTGAAGGTAAGAGACAAAGGAGGCCTATAGATACTACAGATGTTATAGTCGTGAGCTAACCAGTGGCCAGGATGTTAGGCAAATTATGCTAGTCTCCAGGCTATCCTGCCCTCCGAACCAGAACAAGACATAGTCTTTATGGCGGCAGGAATAGTTAAGCGGTGGATCCTGGGCAAGTTATTGCACAATACTCTACCACCTGTGGTAGATTTGATAATGACATATATACATGATACACGTGTTGGTCCAAGCCCTCTGTGATGAATAGACCATCTGCCTTCCTGCCTGGTGGCTCATAAGAGGCGAGCAAAATTTGTCATTTCCAACAAGACCATTGGAGTAGACTGCTGTGTAGCAAGGGCCAGATTTGGGATCCACCGCCCTACCTATTTCTGCCGCCATAATGACAATGTCATGTTCCTGTCCAAAGGGCCCTGCCACACAATAGGCCTAGCACACCGACCATAGAAAAGAGATGCACCTAGTGTCTATAGACTAGATCTAAAGTGTCTATAGGCCAAGAATATCTCTTACCATCAGGGAAGCGTTCTTGTTCGGTGCCATAAAAATATTAAAAAAAACAACCTACAAAAATAAATCTCCGTGGTCTAGCGATCCAAGTGTTGGACGTGACTTCATGAGATGACGGGTTCTAATCCCGGGTTGGGCAACAAAAATAGAATGTGGTATTTCCTTTTTTTAATGAAAAAAAAAATGTTGTTTGGTATTGGATATGTGCCCGGTTGGCGGTAGGCTTTGGCTAGTCGTGGGTGCCTTGATTGTGCCTCTGCCTACTAGTACGTTGTGCGTGAAAGAGTAACAAACATCCCCATCCAGCTATTCGAGGACATAGGTGTGAAGATACTTACTAAAAATAAAACGGGAGATGTAAGTTTGTATGAAATATATCATCTACGTTCAAAGTCGCGGGTATGTGTAGCATAAATCACTTTAAAAAGGCGTTCATATAAAAATGCGAAGAATTATTTTATGATACAGCTCCATATCAACATTTAAAATCGTTTACATTATTCAGACATGAAGGTCAAAGTAAAACTGCTGGTGAGCGATGTAGGCGTGCTACCTTTACTTAGGCCTTAGACAGCAGAGTATGTTAATGCAGTGGAAATAATTGATACACAGATTAAATTTTATCCTTATTCAAGTACGAAATTGCTAATGATATAAATAATCCAGTGGTATATTTAGCAACTTCGAAAAAGGCGTAGATAATAATATGTTCCACTCCTATATTTTTTTTATGTTTATAGATTTCTCTGTCATTTCTTAACCGATTTTAATATTATTCTTTTATTTAAAGAGCATCACTTTTGTACTGCTAAATGTACTATTTTTTTATTTTATAGCGAACAAAAAGAGATTTCCTGACAGTAAGTAATGTACTTTGCTGAAACATAAAAGATGTTAATGATATGGATAAGTTGTAACCAAACTATGGCAAGCCTCTGGCTATGTAAGTGCATTATAAGATTGCTAGCTAACCTCCATTGCCATACCATACCTCCATAACGTCAGAGCTGAGTCAGAAGGGTAGGGTAATAATAAATATCCCTGGACAAGTTACACGAATTGAATCTAACCCCAAACTAAGCAAATTGTATGCTTGTGTTATGGGTGTTAGTCAACGATTCTAATACATAGAAATACTTAAATAGATACCAGAATAAATTTAATAAACACCCAATAACAATAAACAATAATAGGGTAGCAGTAGGCTTGTACACTTGACCTTAGACACTGACCATAACATACGCACCAGTAACGTATATGAGGTCTACTGGCAGCTGTTGCTATCGGGACTCGGGAGAGCAGACTCTTTTTTATTCGACTTTGAAAAAAGGAGGAGTTTATTCATTCGTCTCCTAATTTGTAAACCGATTTTTTTTATTTATTTAAATGAGCGTACTTTTGAAACGGTCCCATAGCCACTAAGTCTGGATCGAAAATATATCCTAAAAACGGAGTGAAATACTTTAATTTTCGTTAACATAAGTTCGTGATTTAATTATTGAAACCGAAGTCGTTTTTTGCAGTTTTTTTGAGACTAAATTATTCACTACTAATTGTTGCCCGCGGCGTTGCCCGTGTAGTTAATAGTCGTCCAGGAACATTTTTTCGGGATAGAAACAAACAAGCCCTGATGATGCTGTAAAAAGTGAAACCGGTTGGCTAGAAAGTGTTAAATAAAGTATATAGTGGATAAGTACAAGTGTTATCTCAAAAAAACGTGTATATACAATGGAATTCCACCAAGTGCCGACGATAGCAAGTATAGATTCTACAAAATAAAATGTAGCTTTTTACTACTATAGGTACTCTCCCATTACATATCTCCTAAAATATATTACATCGCTCCATTGCGAAAGGTCATATCATAACATTGCTCATGAAAGGTCAATAAAAAACACATTTTCGCATTTATGATTGAACGGTATTTTCCCCTTTAGCGAAAATTCTTTTTCTTTCATATCACCATCAAATTCTAGGGTAATGTCAGTGTGTTACTTTGTTACCAAGAAGAAACATTAGGTTAGGTAAGGTTGTCTAATGTTTGATGACAATATTTTCATAATAGATATCACCCTTAAAAGTTGACGAATATACTCAATCATACAAACCACAGATTAAATATACATAGCTACATATTATTCAACTTTACAAAGTGCAAATATTTGACTTACAAATAGAATAAATAGTTAACATTTTCGCAAAACTTCGTAGATTAATAGTTTTGATATAATTATCAATCTCCTACTACTTTTCCCAACCGTACCATTCATGAGAAGTTACAACAAAAAGATTAACCGCAAAAGTGGTACGTGGTAGGTAAGACTAACAGTAACTTCTAAGGGTACCATCAATTAGGAACAACTTCGGGGTTACATGGATATTAATGGATATATTGTTATTTTCATTTGTGATGTAGATTATACAAAACTTTTTTGAAGTTTAAAACATATCGTCTTTGGGTTCTATGCGATTCTTAAAAAATAAGTTAAGTGTTTCAAGAATTATTCTATTCATTACCTTCAATAATTGTAGCTGATTAAGTAATATGTTGTGTAATTACTTAGTAATACAAGGTTCAATGTTTAAAACGATTTGAAACTAAACATACATGTGTTGTAATATGGAGCTGTCAAGATTTAGAATTTTGATATACATTTTTTCAGCATAAATGTTGAGTTCAAATTTTTTATCTGTATCTTCTAATTGGATTGAATAAAATTTTAAATTAGGTTCCTATAGTTTGAATAAGATTTTACGTACAATTTATTTAACAAAATACAATGTGATCATACCAAAAAAAATATCCATGTCAAATGGATCCTCATCTCGACATTGAGCAAAGGCCTTCGCACTGAAACAGCTGATCCGTACTACTGTATAGATAAGGACATGTCCACTTTGGCGGGAATCAGTATCAAAAACATTTTTTTTATAAAACTGAACTTATTGGAATTCTGAGAGCATTATACGAGTTTTAGGCGGCTCTCAGACACAGTGTAAAACTAAGCGAGGCCTTTAGTTGTACTTTTCGTACAATGTACGAAAATTGTAAAGTAATTCACTTCTAGTACACGTGTGCCTTGCGCGCGCGCCGAGTTTGACTACTCTAAATATTACAGCAGTAAACACCAACTACTGACCTTCTCAATTAGGAATTTAATTTATGTTGTGCACTTTCTTATGGCAGATTCGTGCGAAATGTCTACATAAAAAAAACAACTCCCGAGGCAATCTTATCATCTTCGATATTTAAATAAATCAAGGCGATAATCGGTTTTTACATCTTTAATATACAAAACAATTTATTTTTACTTCATTGAAACAGGAAATAAATAAATAATTAATGGCACTCCGTTTAAAAAATGAGTAAAACGGGAAAAGATTGGTCCAATTTAAAGCTTCCTACTGTTTTAATCATCCTTCTTCCTACCCTTTAAATTCATTTTCAATTCGTTTCACACGTGATCCAGTTTGATATTAAACTTGCCTAGCATTTTTTTTCTTACTTGGATGCTGAGAAAAATCCCAAACTTGGACGTATAACTTGGGAATTGCACTTGGAATGCATATCCTTTTATTAAAAATATTAAAATTTTCAAATTGAAAAAGAAAAACATGATTAATTCCAATGCATTCGTATTTTTATTAAACATGTTAAAATGGCTAAATTTAAAAAGAAAAATAGGTATGATACGTTTTTATTATTTCATTTTTAAAATGCTTCTGTTATTTTAATTTTGATACATTGAGTTGGTCTTTCGCTTTCTTATTCATTTGTGATAATTGGGTAACATTATTTAAAATTTGGAATTTCGACTTGGAATGCTTATTTGTATTTTTCAAACACATATAAAGCAATTTAGAATTTAATTTCAATTTCTATTTCTTATTTCGCAGATTTTGATATGATCCTCTAATTCTCATTTTGAAAAAATTATATAACATTTTTATTTTCTGTTAAGCTGTCTTTCACTTTCATATTATTTATTTAATATTCCTTTGTTATATTTAGGTTATCTATAATAATCTTAACAATAACTTAATGACATTGTAATTTGTTTTGTTAATTGGCAACATTTATAACAATTTTACAACACAATAATTTGTTTTCATCAGCTTGATTCTCCATAAACTGCAAATTGACATGCACAATTTGTTGCTTTTTGTGTCCTCCGAACATTTCTTTTATACTTAATACCCTTGATACGGGTCATGTTCGTATTGATGCGCACCATATTCTTGGTAGGAAGAAGGCTGAAACGATCGACAATATTACTTTCAATTACATGCCTTAAGAGGAATGTTGTTAAGAGGTGATCTAGATGTCTCAGTTTTGTATGTATGGTCTTTTCTGCGTCAGTAACTTGTTTTATTAATAATTATGTCACGTTTATAATGCGTGCTTAGTTTTTACTACTAGTTTTAGTTTAGCATTCTTCATTAAACAGTCGTGGAATGATTAATCTTATAAATTGAAATTAAGACGCAATTAATATGTAGACGTATTTTATCGTTAACCTTATATGTAAAAGAATGTCGGTAGGGTAATAAACGTTAAATTGACAAAAAGCATAAGCGGAAAGCTTTGTTTTTAAAACATTGTACTTTTATGTAAAACAAGAGATAATGTTACGGACAATTTGTTACTCGCGGATTTGTCCGGTTTTTAAAGTTTATAGCTTTTTCAAAGGATTTTTTTGATATTAAAACTATGCCAAATTTTGGCTGACTGTAATTTTTGGATAGACGACATTGATAAATTGACACCTATATTTTTTTTGTGTGAGAGATCAGCACTTACAAACTAAATCTTTTTTTGCGAGCGGTCAGCATAGTAAGAGACAAATGTTTCGTACTTATACATACCAATTGTGCAAATGTTCTGAACCAGATCAGGAATAGGGAAGGCGGTGGATTTCTACCCCGTTAAGTTGCTGCACATCAATTTACTTAAACTGAAGCACGAGGCTACATACCCTAGCCTTAGATCAGCAATGGACCTTTATCTTAAATGTAACTTCGAATTTCTTACAACAAGGACAACTGTCTTCTTGTTTGCATTTATATAAAAATAAAAGTTTATATACTACTAGCTGCTACCTGCGGCTTCGCCCGCGTTTTCACAGAAACCCGGTGTGCGATCGGGATTAAAAATAGCCTATATGTTAATCCAGGTCACAATCTATCTGTCTTCCAAATTTCAGACAAATCCGTTCAGCCATTCGAGCGTGAAAGAGTAACAAACATCCATACATCCATACTTACAAACTTTCGCATTTATAATATTAATAGGATAATAACAATGTCAATGTTAACACTTCACGTAATACTAACCTGATAATTGTAAGCTGGTTTCTTTTTATCAGTATTTTCATGATGGTGCTTTTGGTGGTGATGATTGATCAATTCCTTTAATTTTAATTTAGTTACAAGCATGTTGGCTGCTAAAGCTTTTTTGAAAGCTTTCAGTTGTTTGAGTTCAGATTTGATAGCCCACAAGCCATCTTTCAATAGATCTAGCTTCCCAACTTCCATGTCTTCATCGTCATACTGATTGTGGTCATAAGAGGGAGTTTCATACGCAGCTCTGTATAACAGCTGTTCATCCTCATCTAGATCTGAATATCTTGGTTTGGAAATTACTGAAATCGGAATACATTTGGAATGAATTGGCACCAATTTGGATAAAATTAAGTTAAGTTAAATCATATGTATATTATAAGTATTTTCAAGTACCTTAAACATGACATGGAAGTCATCGAGGAACATGAAAATTTTACGATTAATAAGTAGGTACTAGCTGTTTATCCGCGACTTCTTCAGCGCAGAATAGATTTTCATACAAACTTTCATTACTTATAATCTTTTTTTTTTAAATCATTCCTAAGGGGTTGATTTTTGAAAAAAAGTATCCTATGTTTGAATGCATATTAAATTTCATAACAATCGAATTTTTTGAACTAAAGCAATAAGCGCAATCAATGCTTACTGCTAATTCAACACCACATGATCACAGTACAATTTTACAAGGTCGGTATTTAATTAATGTATTTAACAAATTAAGTATGTAATTATTTAAATAACTTACCGCAACTAGATAACAAAACAATGATTATTAGATATTTAAACATCTTTTTTTTTTGAATAATCGCAAACTTCGTGAAATTGCTTTGGAGCAGCCAACACCCGGTTTGTTCAACTACCTTCAATTATTAAGGACCTTGCTAAGTTTTAATTAGGCCATCTACATACGTTCACATATTCGAAAGTCACCGAAAAAGATTTTTGTACTTATTCGAGGATCATCAATATTTAAAAATAGGACTGATGATAGTTATTGTTTTCCCCGTGTTGGTTCGAGCTCCTTTGCAGAATAGACCATCTGCCTTTCTGTCAGGCAGCTCGTAAGAGGCGAGCATAGGCTAACCGTCACTTACACCGTGACATCTGAGTAGGTGGTAGAGTTTCACAGCGACTTGCCAGGATTAGTACTATTAGTACTTTACCTATTCCTGCCACCACA
>NJDC01000514.1:67498-81225 GCA_002245475.1 Calephelis virginiensis | reverse complement strand
CACGTCATGACGTTATGGCGGCAGGAATAGGTAAGGCGGTGGTACCAATCCGGGTGAGTCGCTGCGAAACTCTACCACCTAGTCAGATGTCACGGTGTTAGTGACGGTTTGCCTGTGCTCGCCTTTTATGAGCTGCCTGGCAGGAAGGCAGATAGTCTATTCTGCAAAAGGAGCCCGGATCAACACGGGGAATGTTGTCCTTTCTTAATGTTATGGCACAATTTTTGTGTGCAGATAGGAGGCCGGGGAGTGATAAAGGTCACTTAATATTATTCTGATTTGTAAACAGGTTCTCGGGTCTCACCCTGTAACAAAGTAACTCACGGGCTTAACTGTAGCATAAGTCAAGTAATAAATAGACTTATGTTGCAAGTCTACTGATAAACAAATTTCTTTGGCGAAATTAAATCAATTGATTTAACACCTAAACATAGCATATTGGTGTTATGGGTATTACTCAAACATAGTAACAAGAAATATACTCGTATTACATTATTAATATTATACTGTGATAAATTTATTAAACAGGCAGACTCAATAATAGAGACAAATATATTCATTACACAAATGTTGGCAATTGAACCTGTTCATCGGGAATGTTGTTGTGGTTGGTGTGTACGGTAATGCTTCGATAAATGGTCTTGGTATTGGTCTTGACCATAATGGTAATGGTCTTGATCATAATTATAAAAAGCTACCGCTAAATATCCGAAAAACTATTAAATTTAGTTAGGGCGTAGACTAAGATTTCTGGTGTTTGTTGGTCCTATTTATAATTTCTTTTTTTATGATATTGGAAGGCAAACAAGCAGACGGATTTCCTGATGGTAAGAAATTCACGCCGCCTAGAGACACCAAAGGTGGTAATGGTGCGTTGCCAACCTGAGGCTGGGATGTTAGGCCTCGAGCAAAAGTAAGTTTACCGGCTAACTTATCCTCCGAACCAGAACACGTCGTGACGTTATGGCGGCAGGAATAGGTAAAGTCAGATGTCACGGTGCTAGTGACGGTAAGCCTATGCTCGCCTTTTACGGGCTGCTAGGCAGGAAGGCAGATAGTCTATTCTGCAAAGGAGCCCGGACCAACACTATGTTCTATAAAGAGATAATGTAGCAATGTATGTATGCAATCATTGTATACTTATTTTTTTAATGTATATTTGTTGTAATTCGAAACAAAATATATTTTTTTTAATTTAGTAATTTGAGATATTTTTGGGTTGCCAAGATTATTGTAAAAGATTATAAAATGATATTATAAGATACTAAAAGATTGAAAAATTTTATGACATCAAAACACCCCATTTTCAATTTTAAATTTGGCGACCCTAGCAGCAAGTCCAAATAACAGGCCGTTAATTGAAGTCGGCGCCGATTGGTTCCCGTAAATGCGCTATCAAACTCCTCAAAGAGATGAACCACATTAAACGTTAAAGTGGTGTTTAAATTAATCCTTCATTTTATTGTTTTGTCTGACTCGAATTAAACACAAAAACAATTTTCCTGGTGGCAATATACTGAAACTGTTATCTTCATCACTTTTTACTTTAAATTGTAACACGAATCACGATACTGGCTGGCGGAAGGGAAAAAATGCTGTTAGTAATATATGCGAGTTGTTTCAGGAATTTAATTTAGTCTGACAGTCAGTCACTGGACTAGCAATATACTCCATTATAATCCCTTTTCGTAATGAAATAAGCTAGCTAGCAAGCATAAGGCTTTCATGATGGTAGAAATAATCGTGATCTCTATACACCATAGACATTGCAGATGCGTCGCTGTCCTGTGGCCAAGATAGGTCAATAAGATAAATCTACTGACTACCCTACCCTTCGGATGGGAATACGGCACTCACGATGGCGACAGGAATAGACAAGACGGTAGATCCTTACTCTGACAAAACCTTTATGACCCATTTACATTCGCTTGCCTCTTATGAGTTGTCTAGAAGGAAGGTGTACTGGCCATTCTACACAGGAGACCCGGACCAACACAAAAAAAAAGTTACTCCGTAAACGCTCCCATTTGATGTTGTGCTGGTTAATCCATGTCTGCATCAGAATATGAAAGTTCTCCCACGGGAAGGCAAAATACAAAAAGAAAAGAGATGGAACATTTTCGACATGTCAAATTAGTCTGGACGTGTAAACTCTTACCGTCTTATTTATAAACGTGGACTAACGTAGGTGTAATATTAAGTCAAGATAAGATAAGATAATATAGTCTGTATCACAGTGTAATAAAGACTATAATACCAGGCTAAACTTAGGCTTACTCCAAGGTTTAACCATGGATTGTAGTCCTTATTACAATGTGATACAGACTATAATATCAACTTAATCTTACACCGACCTTAGTTCATGGTTATTAATAAGACGGATAAGGTCATAAAAGGAATAGGTTAAAAATAAACAGAGTAAACTCTATAGAAATATCATAGATCAAAAATAAACAGAGTAAACTCTGTAGAAATATTATATACAAACTAATCTGACAGCACTTAACGTGTTTTGTATTTTACTATTACTATCGTTGAAAGAAAATAGCGATAATTTAAAATTAGTTTAGTGGGTGCGTTACGAAATAGTACAATTGCGTACTTATTTGTAATAAAACCAAACTATAGTTAAAATATCAAAATTTTGCTATTAAAAAAAAAACTTGAAATAATTTTGTCCATGAAGGGTTCCGTAACAATAAAATAAAAGGTAATATTGGGTGGCTGCTGTTTACGATTCATGATGTATTGTCAGACGATGGGTTGATAGTGAGACGGAAGTCACTAAACCCCACCAGGGAGAACACAAAACAACTGCTGGTGTACAGTTAAACGTATTTCGCATAGGAACTATGAATTATTATGATCGCCTCTGTGGTCTAGCGGTTCAGGTGTTGGACTTTATTTACCACTTTACGCCTGTTTTCATCAGGAGATCCAAGGGGGCTGTCCTACGCACTAAAAGCAGCTCGTCGAAAGTAATATTACAAAGCTATTTCGTAATGACGTTAGGTCCGAAACATCGACAAGGTTGCAAGTATGCATGCAAAATGCATGTATGTATATATGTATAGTGAATGATAGATAGGGTAAAACTCGATCGTTATAATTATTGCTTTAATTAATAAGTGCTAGCCTAGTGGTAAATATATTTTAATGAATTAATATGTAAAAATATATAAATAACAAAAACAAAAACTACAATATATTTAACTGAGTTAGATATTTGCACACCACAATGTGGTAAAATATGTTGGTACGAATAAGTATTCTGTAACAACTTTTAAACACACATATTCCGCAAATAAATAAATTTCATTTCATATCAAAAACGGAAGCGCTGTGAGTTTTCCACAATCAGAAAAGTTTAAAAATATCAGACACTATATTAAAAGGCTTATGCTAAACGGCTGTGTGATTTCAAACTTCATAGCGCCATCTCTTGAAAGTGAGATACAACTATTGCAAGGGTTGGTGTTACAGTACCTATTAAAAAAAACTACTAACTGGATCTCTTTCAAATAAATTTTCGGTGGAAGTTGTCATTTTGTGTTCATCAAATATTTTT
The DNA here is from genome assembly GCA_002245475.1 of Calephelis virginiensis. NCBI lineage: Eukaryota > Metazoa > Arthropoda > Insecta > Lepidoptera > Riodinidae > Calephelis > Calephelis virginiensis. The sequence continues at coordinate 77,657 of NJDC01000514.1, read as the reverse complement.
TTAGTTTCAGAAGTTACAGAGGATGGGGACATTTTACCACTTTGGAAGTGTCTCTCACGCAAACTATTCAGTTTAAAAAAATATACTTATTAGAAACTTCAACGACATTTTTGAATATCTATCCTAGATAAGTCACACTTATGGATTTAATGGAAAAAATAGTTGTGATTCTAAGTATGTTTTTTTGTTTTTTTATTATTTTTGTATTAAAATCTTAATGCGGTTTACAGAATACACCTATTTGCCAAATTTCAACAGTATAGTTGTTATAGTTTCGGAAAAAAATGGTTGTGGCATACCGTCCGTATGCCAGAGCCACACACTGACAGGAGGACCTGACGAATCTATACGAATCTACAAGGGTTCTGTTTTCATTTGGCTACGGAACCCTTAAAAACGACTGCTGCAAGGACGTTGTTGTATTTGTGTACACAAAAATTAAAAACACTTAGTACAAAGTCGCAAGGAGCGGCAAGGAGAGCAATTCATCACGTTTGGATGACTTCAAAATCTGCTGAGTAAGATCTGTTTGCCTTGCACCAACATTTTGGTAATACTTCAAAGAAGTCTCAAGAGGTTGTGCGTATTATATTCGAATCGCACAAAATTCTTAGCACATAAAGGTGATATTCCAGCAGTAACTGTTTGCTATTAATTGCTTTTTATTTCATATCTAGGTTTTCTTTGGAAGGAAGGACTGGTGGAACGTCAAAATCTAATTTTTAACATTCAACGGAAAAAGAGACCTTTTGTAAGTTAGTCGTGTTTGTGAGTGTGCGTGCGTGTTTGTAGCTGTGATTGGCAACATAAGTTCTTTCTTTTCTTCTTAATGCGGTTTTTTTTGTTTAAAAGCTCTCAAGATGGTTCTCAGCTCAGCTGTATTATGGAGGAATTTTTTCTTACAAGTTATTGATTTTTTTTATATTTAGTGGTTGTCTTGACGTAAGACTACTTTTTTGTTTTATCTTACAGTTGCGCCAACTAACATGTTTGTAAAATTTTAAAGAACAATAAGCCATAAATCATTAGCAGCATACATTATTTTTAAACCGACTGTGAAAAAAACGAAGAAGTTATAACATGATCGACTTCTACATTTGACTTCTTCGTCATTAGTGAACTGATTTTAAAATTTCTCATTTCATTTGAAAGAGCATACTTGTAAAGTAGTCCCTTTGTTAAATCCCAGATAATTAGAAAAAATATTAAGCTTTTATGTACGTAAAGTTATTGAAACCGAAGTCGGATTTTTCCAGGTTTACTGGGCTTAAATGATGTTTGCATTTACCAATAGCCATAGCATTTTATTGGATAGCAACATTAATATTTTACCTCATTATACATTCTGGTTTTTATTATTATTTTGCTTTGCGATGGAAGATAACTTTATCTGTTAATACATTTACGTTTCTAAGCCATGAGTGATTTTGTTTTATCTCGTTCCATCTGAAATGAGAGATTTAACCTCTTAATATTGTTTCTAAATGCAAAATACAATATTTAATTACCGGAAGACTATAATCTCTGAAATACGTTGCTTGGCGATATAAGCTACAGCTATAAATATACTCGAAATTTCAACAAAATACATCGGATTTCATGTCATTAAACAAAATATTTTTAAATTTCAGAAAACTTTGCCTCTTTTATGTGTTACAGGAAACATTTATTAATGATTTGCTCGTACCAATCAATAGATTTTGATTGGTTAAAGAATAAATTAACAGACAGAAAATTATATTAAAAGTCAGACGATAATTTTAAAAATCTCATACTGTGCTCTGCTATATGTTTATAGGTCTATTCGTTTGTACTTATATATTTCTACAGATTTATTTTATTTTTAGCGGAGTCCAAAGAAGAGGTTATTATGCGACGGTATGTTTAAAAAAGTTATACTAATTGTGGTCTAGCGGTCCAGGTGTTGGACTTGACTGCTTGAGATCCTGGGTTCGAATCCCAGGTCGGGCAACTATCCAATATTCTAATAAAAAATGTTGCTCGGGATAGGATATGTGCCCGGTTGGCGATAGGCTTGCCACCTATCACATTGTGGGACTTAGTGTCTTTGGCTAGTCGTGGGTGCCCTGGTTGTGCCTCTGCCTACATCTTCGGGGATATGGGCTTGAAGATACTTATACTAATTGTTGACGACTTTTATAGTAATAGTGTCATCAACATAGATGAATATGTTATGCATCATTAAGTGTAACTCCAAACTACTAGTACAATAGAAATAAGCTAGTAGGTAAAATGTATGTGGGACAATCTTGGTCATTACTTGTCTTTCGAAAATATAATGATTAAAAAGCGACGTGCTAGTAACATTATTAGATTCGATATTATTTGTGATAATTAATTTTGCCCGCTAGTGATAGCAATGATTCTTTAATTTATTATGTTGAACTGGCTGATTACCTAAGACTTCGTCAGTGTAAAAGATGCCTAATTTCGTTACTAATAATAGTATATAAGGGCACTAACTTTTTACTAAAAGGTAGCCTATAAGTTTGCTATTGATTTTTATTGCTCTCAGTTAATCATCCTACGTCTCCCCAGGTACCTATCTAGATTCGCTTTCCTATATCGATTCATAGTATAAAACAAAGTAGCTTCCTCTGTCCCTATGTCTCTTTGTGTGCTTAAATCTTAGAAACTACACATCGGGTTTTGATGAGGTTTTGTAATAGATAATGTGAATGAAGAGCAAGGTTTATATGTATATTTTATACTCATGCGAAGCCGGGGCAGGCCGCTAGTTACAAACCCAATATGTGCCAATTAGGCTACTATTACGTTACAATATATGAATTTGTAGTAAAAGCAGAGATAACACTGTAAGGAAATATTTGCATTCCATTTAAAAATGTAACATTTATTCAGAAAATAAACAATGTCGGTAAACTCGAGGATTTGTAGTATTCAAAGTTATGCTGTTGCAACGTTGTTGTATTACATTACGCTTTCATCTTTTTTCTTGAAATAGAAGTTTGCATTAAGTTATCCGACTCAAAATCGCAAGACGTCATATGAAGATTAAAGTCATGAGATTTCAGAAAAGCGACGGCTTCCTTACAAAGGGTCATTTGGTGAGATTTAGCAGCAACGATTTAATCGCCTCTGTGGTCTAGCGGTCCGGGTGTTGGACTTGACTGCACGAGGTCCCGGGTTCGAATCCCGGGTCGGCCAACAAAAAGAAAATTGGATTTTTCCAATTTTCTAATTAAAAAAAAATGCTGGTCGGGTTGGCCACCTATCATATTGTGGGACTTAGTATCTTCGGCTAGTCGTGGGTGCCCTGGTTGTGCCTCTGCCTACCTCTTCGGGGATATGGGCGTGAAGATACTTTTTTTAGCAGCAACACGATACATAATTTCTTCATAAGAATTTCACTAGTACACTTTAGCTGAACAACATTGTACAAAATGTCGCTAAAATCGACTAATTTAACTCGATAAGTACACGAAATTCAATAACTTCGAAGAAACTGCGACCAACTGTGTCTCTTGATAGCGCCAATACTCGACGACGCTTATGTCTTTGAAATAATATTATTACTAGATAATTTGAATTCTGAACAACCTAGTAAGAAGATACAAAGGATGCTAAAATGTTTCTTTGTTAGATTTCGTTCTCAGTAAGCCATCTTTTTTACTTCATGCTGTAAAGTTTTAATTGATTTTTCTAAAATGCTATGATTTTCAAGTTCTTAGAATTATATGTGTAGCCTTCACCTACATCGTCCCCTGGGGATATCTTAATTTTAAGTCCCTTACGGGGTAGGCAAAGAGTATTGTTGTTATTGAGTAGTTTTTTTTTATGTCAGAGGAGCAGAGGCGGATTAATAGACGAGAGCGCCCTAGGCAAAAAAAATAATGGCGTCCCTGTAGCGGGCGTCTATACTTACTAAGTAATAGGTAAGGTAATCTATAGATCTACTGTTTAAACAATTCAGTTGAAATTGATTTGGTAGTTTTTAGGGATAAGGCTGTTAATTACTTGCATTTTATTTTATTCATTCACATCCGCGCTTCTCATAACCTCACGCCCCTAGGTAAGTGCCTAGTTTGCCTTAAGGATAATCCGCCACTGCAGAGGAGGCAAACAAGCAAGTGGATCACCTTATGAAAAGTTCCCACGAGAAGATCACCACCGCCCACGGACATCCGCAATATCAGGAGTATCACAAATGCGTTACCGAACTCTAAGGAATGAGTATATTTTTTAAGGTTCCTTAATCGTATTCGTTTGGTATATGGTACCACAAACGTTTAACTAATTTTTTTTTTTTACGATTTTTACTACTGGGTTTGATGGGGACTCTTCAAGAGATAGACCGCCTGTATCCCCTTTGACCTAAATACACATATGCATTATTAAAACTACTCAAACTGAGGTAGATACTTGTCAAATGTTGAACAAATTTATTTGTGACCGCCCCCGAATAACCTACCTAAATAATACTTAAATTACTTTACTTAACACTCTACATGATCCTTCTCCTAACAATAACAAAAACTACAAAAAAAGAAAAAATTTTCGCCCCAGACAGGATTTGAACCTGTAACCTTTCGTCTCAAGCCGACGAATGCTCTAACCAATTGAGCTACTGAGGATTCAAGTCCCGTGGCGAAATTTTTAATTCTTTTAATTTTTTCTTTCTTTAAAATTTATAGAAAATTTATCCTAAGCACAGGTCAAGTGCTAAAATAAAAATACGTTACAAAAAAAGAATTAACATAAATGGTCCATGCGTTAGAGCTTAATGCGATGACTACACGAATTGGGGTTTATTTTAAAAACATAGATAATATGTGCTTATCTCAACGTTATTGTATGGAAGCGAGAGTTGGGTCTGTCAGAAAAAGCATGAAAGTAGGATAAATGCGGTCGAAATGAGAGCACTACGGAAAATCTGTGGCGTAGCACTTGTTGACCGCATTCGTAACAGTGAGATCCAAGAATGAGTGGGATTGAAAGAAAGTGTTGGTGTTAAAATGCAAAAGGGAACTAGGGGAGTTCGGTCATGTGGAAAGAATGACAGATGAAAGATTGGCAAAGAAGATATACAATGCGAATATGGACGGATGTAGGTACCCGGGGAGACCAAGGTTGACATTCTACGATTAGATCATTCGGATATTATCCGAGGGTGGTGTCAAGAGTCTCCGAAACCGGCGTGTTTGTATCAAAAGAAAGGAAGCCAGACAGGTTTATCAAAATCGTGAGGTCTAGCACCCGACACTCTCTGCCTTTCCCGTAAGGGACTTATGTATGTATGTGTAAAAATATAAAGAAGATTGGCCAATTAATCGCGTAACGAACATACAAAATACAACATGCGAGAGAATTGATAATCTCTTTTTTTAAAGAGAGTTAAAAATTGGTTGAGCAATCGTAAACAACAGAAAGTATTTTGTTTTAGGAAAATCCAGACATTCCTAAGATGTTTGCACAATCGAAACATTCGAATATAAACATCTTGTCAGCGGCTCGCGGCCATCTCTACTTGTTTCTGTTCATGAAATTTTTCTTTATCAATTTCTTGATAACCCTCGACGGAAAAAGAGGAGTGTTATAAGTTTGACGTGTCAGCGCGAGTGTTTTTCTCAGTGACAGTTGCGATTTATTATGGCGGTTGTGGCGGTAAATCCATACCCGGATCAATTGCTGCATGGCACTACCAGCAGTTTTGTTGATAATGCAATTTACTTAGAAACACTTGTTCTTTCCACAATATTGTGGATGGAGATCATGTGGATGTGGATCAAGAATGGAATTCCACCAAACACCGACGATAAGAAGTATAGAATCTATTGTTGATAATGATCAACTTTTTTTGAAAAAATTTGAAAATGTATACTTTCAATTTTTTAATAAAAACAACGTCGCCCGGCATTGGACACATGTGCCTGGTTGGCGATAGTCTTGCCACCTATCACATTGTGGGACTTAGTGTCTTCGGCTAGTCGAGTGTGCTCTGGTTATGCCTCTGTTTTCAACTTCGGGGATACTTTTTTTTCTAATAAAAAAATTGTTGCTCGGGATCAGATATGTCCCGGTTGGCGATAGACTTGCCACTAAATATATTGTGGAGCTTAGTGTCTCAGGCTAGTTGTGGGTGCCATGGTTGTGCCTCTGCCTACCGCTTCAGGGATATGGGAGTGAAAATATTTTCTTAATTTTTGGATTGCTCACTCAGGATGGTTTGAAAAATTCTTAAATAAACCTCCATTATAGAGCATTAAACATGAGAAAATAAAGAAGTATTTATCAGAAACAACGATGTTTATTTTCCAATGTTTCGATTGTTTAAATATCTCAGAAATCTCTGAAAATTTCTGGAACTGAACACTTGTTTTGTCGAAAAAATTTAAACAATATTTAATTAAGTTAATTATTTGCTTGTTTTGCTAATTCTGTGTCTATAACAAGATAAAGTATTAGTGACGGTAGTTATCTTATCTGAGGGCTTCAATAACTTACAAATCTGTCTACTTTATAATTATTGTCATTATTTTTAATTTTTCTATTTGTAATTGTGTTAATTTTTAATTAATTTGTTTTTTATTTATTTATTTGACATATTTTTTATTATTGATTGAACTTTCTTTTGACATTCTATATCTATTGACATAGAAATTTAAATTTGTCATTTCATGATTTTGTAATAATTATTTTTTATTTGATAATACAGTGTTTTGAAATATAGCAAAAGTTAAATATTAAGTTTAAAGACTTTCAAAAATTGTCCAAGTGTATTTACTTTAAATAACACATATTCTATTATATTTTATTGAAGAAATTTGTTGGATTTTTCCAGGATAAAATTATTCTTTATCTGTACCAGAACATGTAACAGGTTTGACGCAATATTAGACTAAAAAAAAGACTAGAACTTTAAAATTATTTATTTTTTTATTTTATTTTTATGATACTGGAAGGCAAACACGCAGACTGATTTCCTGATGGTAAGAAGTTCACGCTGTCCAGAGAAATCAAAGGTGGTAATGGTGCGTTGCAAACCTGAGGCCCGGATGTTAGGCCTCGAGCAAAAGTAAGTTTACCGAATCCATGTCCTCTGAACCTTAATACGTCACTACATTTATGGCGATAGTAATAGGTAAGCGGTGGTACCAATCCGGGCGAGTTGCTACAGAACTCTGCCACCTAGTCAGATGTCACGGTGTTAGTTTCGTAAAGCCTATGCTGCCCTTTTTTTCTGAGCTGCCTGGCTGCAAGGTAGATGGTGTATTCTGCAAAGGAGCCCGGACCAACTCGAGGTAAAAGTTATTTGAATAAAAATATGGAATTTGAAAAGTGGTAATAATGTACAAAATAAAAGAAAAACTATTTTACAATAAACCTGAAAAAAAGTATCGTCACGTCCATATCCTTGTAGAGGTGGCAGAGGCACAAGCAGGGCACCCATGACGAGCCGAAAAATTCAATTAAACTGTTAAAATTTAGAATTACTTATACGTATTGATTTAAAATTGCTATAAATTGTTAACAATAAATTGTTTAATAAATTTTAATATTTATTTTGGTTATATTATCAATCATGTCTTTTCGGCAATCCGATATATAAGTCGAGGAACTAATAATCTAGCCCAAAGCCCGGTGAAGTTGTAAAAACCGCGAGGTTGGCAACACATTAGTCATTCCAAAAAAAAACCTAGCCCGAGCCGTTCGTTTGCCATAAATATTGCTTACGCGCGATGTTTATAATCAGCTGTTTTGTGCAACGGCCAGCGTATTTATAGAATGTTCTATAAAGTTTATAACTAATATTTAGTAAGCTTAATTTAAATTTAAAATGAATATGTGAGGTTTACAGTTCCTAAAAAACATGTACAATAGTACTATTTAATTGCTCTTCGGCTATATTCGTCAAGCTTCGGAAATGCGAATGTATTTTAAAGATATAGAGTTGTTATTACACATAATTAATCATTTCGCTTAAATTTAGATCAGCCAATTTAAAAATAAAAGAATGAAGTGTAAAAAGAGTAAGTGTACACCGAAGCGCATAATTTAAATAGTAGTAATGTGCTATCATTATCTATATTACTTTTTAATTAATTAAGTGCTTATATGTAAAATCTATTTAAGAATTCTCAGTTTCAGACTTGCGGTGCTCTTTGGGGGAGGCCTATGTCCAGCAATGGACGTCCTCCGGCTGATGATGAGGAATCTTTGCAAGCCATGTGCAGTTTGAAATGTAGCTCAAACATAACACAAACAATAAACATCTCAATTTATCCTGGACGAAGCCACGAGTAGAAGCTAGTAGTGAATATATTATTTTGATGAATATTTTCCGGGAAGGTTATGTTTCAATAAGGTAAGGTCCTATCATATTAAGTGATCGAATTGTTCAATGTTCAGTACGTGACGTTAAAAATAAAGTGATTAAAATGTTTTTTTTTTTATTTGACTTGGCGAGTATTATAAAAACTCTGATTTAATTCACTTTATAAGATCATGGACCAGCTTGCCTTTTTTTAAGCGTCAAATAATAATTTGTAATCGATTAGTTTTTGCTTGAAAGCTGACATGATTAAGAATATTTCTGGCTAAATTACATGTAGGTTTTGTCGGGATCAATTGTTAATATTGAATTCGAAGATTATGTGTTAAAATGTTCAGAAAGTTCAGTAAAGGTTTAAAGGGCAATAAAAATAGAAAAAATCGTAGGGAAAATAATAAAAAGAAGGTGTGTGTGCCATTCACACACGATAGAAGTGAAACTTTAGTAAATCGACAAAAGAATGAGATGAATATATATTTGTGTCTCTTACCTGTCGTTTTTTTTTCTGTTGCAGCAGTTTTGAAATCAAAACGATTCCAAAGAAGTTTCACTTAAAAAAATGTTAATAGTTGTCAATGTCTGTCAGAATGAAGTTCGCAGAACTACGCACAAACATGCAACTATTTTGCATTAAATGATATTTTGCAACATTCCACCTTTGTGTCCTGGATTCTATTTACCTAATCAATAAATCAGTAGTGAAGGTTAAAAATCAAGTAGTCGTGCCAGCGATTTGCAAATTGAGAGTACTTAAAGCTAGGAAAGCGATCTTAGAATATCGTCGTTGCTTTTTACAGATTCTACGATCCAATTACGCGAGCAAAACGGCAAATTACCGTTTAGCAAATTGATTGGTTTAAACCTGTACCTTCTAATCTAATATTTATTCTAGCTGTGGTTGTGTACTTTTGGCTTTCGTGGTTGCCCTGGCTATACCTATATCTATCTCTTATACCGGATGTCCGCCGGGTCTAAAGACATTTTCTTTTCATAATTCAAACTTTAACATCATTGCAATTGTGCAATTTGACAATAGTCATTTGAGTTTCATTAAGACTAGCCGACCCGGTGAACGTAGTGTACTTATCACTCCAATACTCTCCGCCTAGCCTATAGGGGACTTGGTATGAAGATATGCATGCATATATAAGATAACCTTTAATGTTTCTTTACACTCCAGATTTACTTATGTGATTTCATGACAGCTGACGTGATCAATGTTGATCATGGTTCTCAGCTATCACTTTGGAGGTCCGACCAGAGGTTTCGTCGGCAGTTGTTGAAATATTTTAACTTTAATTCTTAACTTTATGATTATAAATTTAATTTGCTTTTATATAAGGACAAACCATAACTCGTTTTGAGATGTTATTTTTATCTCTTTGTGTGAAGCTGGACACATTTTTGGAATGAGAAATTTTACTGACATTTTATGTATACGTTTCGAGCATCACAATCTCGGTAATGTATCACAGTGTCGGGCAACAATGGCGGAACGGAAGCTTTAGAGCGGAGTGTTATTTAAAAAGAGCTTGTCGTCTACTTTCCTATTGTAGAAGTCTGTCACAGACTGTATAACTAACTCTCGTTGCTTAGATCAACTTGATTTGTCTTTTAGACTGAAACAAAAGAATGGCAAGTGGCAAGTTCTCACGATGGAAAGAAAATGCTAGAAAGCTGCAAAACTCCCCGTATTGGTCTGAGCTCCTTTGCAGAATAGACCATCTGCATTCCTGCCAAGCAACTCGTAAAAGGCGAACATAGGCTTTCTGTCACTAACACCGTGACATCTTACTAGGTGGTAGATTTTTGCAGCTACTCACCCGGATTGGTACCACCGCCTTA
>NJDC01000514.1:39597-57822 GCA_002245475.1 Calephelis virginiensis | reverse complement strand
CCGGACGAGTCGCTGCAAAACTCTACCACCTAGTCAGACGTCACGGTGTTAGTGACGGTGAGCCTATGCTCGCCTTTTACGAGCTGCCTGGCAAGGAAGGCAGATGGTCTGTTCTACAAAGGAGCCCGGACCAACACGGGGAAAATAAACTCAAGCAGTAAGGGATTATGTTAGGATTCTTCCCAATGATCATATGAGCTTCATTATATCATAACATTTTATTTCCTCGATGGTCTATTTTTATATACAAAAACTAGACCATCGAGAATAACTGCTTCAAAATCTTGTTGCAAATTTCCACCTGAAGCAATTATCAATCGCTTTAAAACTTTAGCGTTGCATAGACGTGTTGGGTCTATCAATGTTTTTATCGTATACAAAACGGGGAGTTGTTCCTCTATACTAAACTAATTTTAAGTTATCGCTATCTTATTTTAACATAGTAACAGAAAGAGACAAAACACTTTGAACTGTCAGATTAGTCTGCACACGACATTTCTACAGACGTTTAATCTATCACTCGGAAAACGTCGATTAAAAACATCAATTTGACATGTCCGGACTAATCGGACTCGTCTTAAATATTCATCCATCTCTTTTGTTTTTGTTGAATTTGAAAAATATAGCATGAAACTAAAATAAGTTTAGTTAGTGAACAGCAGAATCGCCACCAATTCCAGACGTCTAAAAATTATACTAAATGCAGTCTTAAGTCTTAATAGAGCCCGGAACCAGCTGGAAATAAAAAGGACAGCTGAATTATGACAAATTATTGTCACAGATGAAATTCAGACAAGTTTTATGCGAATCACGGAATAATGCCGCATTATTGTGAAACGTGACTTTATTGAAAGATTTCCATGTCTATAGCGTTATTACGAATGACTTCAGCCAGTAATAAGGCTTGTTTGGGTTAAATAAGTTCGAATTCGGCAAAATTGTTCACGAAACACGTGTCTGATGTGTGATTATCGCCTGTCGCTTATTTAATACTGTATTTCATTTAACTTCTATCTCCCTCAATGACAAATACTTACGAACGCAGAAGCATGAAATTACCTTTTAAGTCGACATTTTATTTACAAAATTGTGACTTAATGATTAATTAGATTAAAATAATGTGTATTGCATGTCCATTCGTGTATACAACCAAATTTCTGATAATCTTCAATATTTCTAAAGAAGGTATTCAACTTACTTTTAGAGAAAACATGTTATAGTGTCAATGTGTTTAATTGCAGAAATGTTGGTAGCCGAGGAGTTTGTTTCGCCGTTTCTTCTCCTGCTCGGCAAGATTTGGAAACGGTGGTAGTTTACGGTATATGAGTATAAATTAATTCACATTTTTTTTGTATTATTAAATACAAGAACAGTAATGATTACAAAAACAGTGTGAATGTTAGAAAATTATTAAAATAACTAATTTGATTAATCCTTATTAAAATATTAGCAAACCACAAGTTGGTAGAATATGTTGAAACGCTTAAATAATTTTGTAATATCTTTGTAACGCTCATATTTCGCAAATAAATATGTTTTCTTTTTTTTAAAGTTATTTGATGTCTCTTAATATGGCTGTTATAGTCTCCTATTTACCATCTATCTGGAAACACCTCAATGACGATAACTGACGCTATGTGTGTCTATAGGGACAGGGTTGTCTCTTACCGTCAGGAGAGCCACGTCAGCGAACAACGCTGACCTCGAATACAAAAAAAAACCAAGGAATTTTGATTTATTCAATAGTTTAATTATTATTAAACGGCCGTAACACAGCAATTTTAACTGCTTCCAACTGATCGCACTTTAAAATATTTAAGATTGAGCACCCTACCCTTTTCTTACATTTTATTACTATTTTACCAAGATTTATGTATTGAGCAAGCATGATAGATAGTAATGTTAATGATAAGGACTAAGAAGGATGAGTCATAGAAAATGTTCTTGTAATAAGCCACATACACTCAGCACACATACATACTCAGACTCGGTGAAAGATAAGGCATGCATAAACTGACCATTTTTTTTAAGCTCAAAACGGGACGTCCATATATTATCTGTATGGATGGACCATAGGCACTATAATATATATATATATATATATCTATTAGGTAATATGACCAAATGGGAAAATGAACAAAGGCGTCTAACCCATATAACAAAGAAAATAAACACAACTTTTTTAATGTTCTTTATTTAGTGTGCACATTCATTAAAATTATTTTTATTATAAGAAAAAGAAAGAAGTTATTACCAGCTTCAATAAAACAACTTTTCTGTGGCAGTAATTACTAAATTATATGCAACATATTTTTTAGTTATATTTATATTTTTCGGAGGAACAAATTTGCTTTAATAAAGATGGTGTTGATTTTAAATAAGCATAAAATTCTTGACACGTTTATCACGAAAACGGGACTATTTTGCGTCCCGGAACATTGTACGGGGACAACGGGACGTGTGGTCGAATAAAGGGACAGTCCCGTTTAAAACGAGACGTATGGTCAGTTTAGGCATGCAACATATGGATACATGCATACACACACGCATATACAAACACACTCACACACACGTAAATTAAACTTATAACCCCTGTTTTTCTTTGGAAATTAATCTTACGGCCGCTTTTAGGTACGTCAATTTACTTTTAATCAGTCAAGTCGACAATTTCATTACGAAATTGTGACTTTAATTAACATCGTTGCACAAAGAGAATTTAAGCATGTGGTGTAATAAAAAAATAATTTGAAGTATTCGGTATGTTCCTTTAGAGCAGAACTTTTCGTATAATTTCGAGTAATTTACGTTGTACGTTTGAAAACTCTGTTTATTGTTATCCTGTAATTGGATCGCAGTTGCACGTACCTATTGCAGTACTCTGCCTTGCGCTGTAGGGTTGTCACCTTTTAAATTCCGACTGTTTGTTATTTTTGTAACAAAGTAAGTTAGGTAGATTTTTTTATCATTAAAAAACAAGCGCAACGTATAAATATCAAAGTTGGTAATGGTGCATTTACATACAAAAGCTGAAATCCTGGGCATCCTGTGTGAATAATTCTGAGCTACATTCAAAACCAAAACACGACACTGACCACCACTATTCCAGGAGTCAGTAGTATTTAAGGAAGTAAAAATATTGCAAAATTTATCACAGTTACGATGTTATTAACAAACGCAATCTCGTCTTACCAACTATGTGGTTGGAGATACGATCTAAAACAGCATTTATTTCTATGGACAAAGGAAAAGCCTTTATATTTCAACTTTTATATTATAAAAAAAATATATTTAACATTTCCATAAATACTGTATTTATCTGTAATGTAAGAATTTTTCACGATAGGTATATAGGTATAATATCTGATAGATAACGCCTTGAAGAAAATATACTTTATAATTTTATGATTTTTGTTGGTCATTTGAATCTATTACTTACACATTTTCAAAAGCCACGAAGACATTTCAGGTTTTTAAAAAGATCGATCTGGCTTTACTCAAATCTCTCAACGAATTAATTAGTCTGGCGCGCTGGTACTCGACGTATAAAAAAATTCCGAGAAGTTTCAACCCTACCTACGTAATTGTGAAGTGCCTCCTTCATCTACAAATACTGATTTCGTACAGAATTCTGTGCTACGTTCCACAGCAAATTCATCTGAATAAGAGTACGTAAGTACGTGTGACCTGCATTCAAAAGCTTTATGCGGATAAAACATTAAATAAACTCTAAGCCGCGTTACTTAGTTTAAAAAATGTACGAGAAATTTTGGGTATGCTTATTCAAGAGATTCATTAAAATATTCTAGACCAGCCTTTCCCAAAGTGGGCGATAACGCCCCCTTGTGGGCGCTGGAAGCCTAGAGGGGGGCGGTATAAATCTTGAAAAAAATGTTTTTTTTAAACTAGGCGCAACAAATATGTTATTGAGGTTATTGACAAGAAAAAAACGAGGGGGGAGCGCTACAAAACAACTGATTTTCAAAGTGGGCGTTACATGAAATAAGTTTGGGAACCTCTGTTCTAGACGATGTTTAGGAAAATATTTCAAGAGAAGCGAAAACTCATAAAGTTTTGTAAATAAAAAATATAAAAGTACAATGAGATTTATATTGGTGCATTATTTGAAGGGTGCAGATCAACAAAAGGTACTTGTGTAGCGTGTGTATGTGTGATACTTAACATCTACTACCGGATCGGAACGCGGCCACACACTGACACATCCAGCGAAAGAATGTAAATTTTAAAATTTTAAAAAATATCTTTTTAAATATGTATACAATAAAATATGGATGCGAGTACTTAAGTACGCGCGTGAGAAGTTATACCAACTTGAAAAATATATAAATTAACAAACTAAATCAGAAGAAACGTGTTTCTAAAGCAGACAACTTCACTCACTCACACATAACTTCACTCACACATAAAAACTTCCCAGAATTATTACGGCCCTGTACCACGCAGCGCACGCATCACATAAATATGTACTAACACTTATAATTAATTATACTTTATTTTTAAAACATTTATAATTAATTATAAAGCAAATTTAATTTTATTTTTTTGCAGCTAAACTAAAGCAGATAACAAAAAAATGAAGAGGAACTTTTTTGTGTAGAATTTTTTTCTCTACAACTTTCACTTTTCTACTTTTTTTTCTATTTCCTACCGTTATTAAGTTATTTTAAGAAAATGCATTTTTCCTTTTTTTAATTTTTTTCATCCCTTTCTATCCCTTAATTGAAATCAAAATTTCTTTCATAATATCATTATTTAAGTATTAATAAAAAAGTATCTTCACGCCCATATCCCCGAAGAGTTAGGCAGAGGTACAACCAAGGCACCCACGACTAGCCGTCTAAAGTCCCACAATGTGATAGGTGGCAAGCCTATCGCCATCCGGGCACATTTCCAATCCCGACCAACATTTTTTTTAATTACAAAAATTGGAAAAATCCAATTTTCTTTATGTTGGCCGATGATTCGAACCCAGGACCTCATGCAGTCAAGTCAAACACCCGGACTGCTAGACCACAGAGGCGATTAAGTATTAATGAACACATTTTTACTCATTGCGCCAAAACTGGTCAGTTTCATTTAACTTTTTACTGGACTACTAATTAAAAAGTGTAATTCATGAGACTGGTCAAAAATAAGGATGATTATATAATGATATAATAAATATTAGTTTTATTATTCGATTTTCTAAATGTAGTTAATATGCTTTAATTAAAAGAGTAATCAAAAAAGTAATCAAAATTACGATTACAAACTATAATCATTAATCACCGACACGATTACTTTCTTGATTAATCTGTAATCATGATTGAAGATTACAAAATGTAATCGCAATCCTTAATCATTAATCTGATTACATTTTGCCCAACTCTGCATGAGACGTAATTAGTTAGTTAATTAAGGGGCCATGTATGCTAAAATACGTCAGCAATATACTGTTTTTTTTCATACAAAGCAATTATGGATCTTGGCGACAAAAATACACAAGATTAACATTAATATGCTTTATAAGACTAGTGTTTTCAAAACACGATTCATTTCACTTTGCTCGATGGAAAAAAATTAAAAAAGTTAACCCTTTTTAGAAAGCAAAACCCGTCTGTCTACTTCAATTATGAAGATATTGACACCAGATTTAACATAAACATAGATAAGTATTATACCTAAAAGATAACTGTTTCAATTTTCATATTTTTTTCAAATTACTTTTATAGTGTCAAAATAGTGATTTGGCGCTTAAGACATTTACTTTAGAGCGCAATATTTCATAGTAATCATGGAACGGGGGAGTGCGCTGATTGGCTGTTCTGGCTGACTAAGTATGGGCCCTTAAATTGTGTCTAGAACTTTACACATGATCCTTGAATCATGTATGGAACATGTAGGGTCCTTAAAATCGCCAATTCATTTATTTTTAAACTGTTACAAAATCTAAAATTTTATAATTTTTTTATGTTATTGGATACTGATTTTCTGATGGTACATGTATATTTTACCATACCGTCGATTACAGACATCACAGAGGTTTTAACAGTGCGTTGTCAACCTGAGGCCAGGGTATTTAGATTACCGACTAATTTACTAACCAAACCGCAAAGAGACAAACGAGCAATTGGAAAATCTTTTAGAATCTATAACTAAAAAAAACATTCTACAAGCTTACTTCAAGTAACTTTTAGTCAAAACAAATAAGGTTAAATTACGTATCTCTTTATTTGAAACTGTGGTATCTTTTCGCCCGTATCCCCGAGGATGAAGGCAGAGGTACAATCAGTAGGAGCCCTGGTTGAAACTGTGTTACTGTGTACATTTTTAAGCGCTGCCGAAGTAAAAAGAGGCGCTAATTTTTTTAATATATTGATGTAGCGTTGCCAAATTGGCCTCCAGTGTAAGTAGACAGAACACCAGTCTCCAAAAACTGAAACACGACAAAAGAGATCACTGCCATAATGGCTGCAGGAGGAGGTGAAATGAGGTTGCAGATATTAAAGATATTGAAATTATTCAGTTTCTTTTTGTCATAGAGTGAAAGGTAAATTTTGCGATTCGTAAATATTTTCCAATCGAGATCGGAATTTTACAAAGTATGCAGGAAAATGCTTAAAGATACCACAGATGATGGTAAAACTTACAAAAGTAAGTTTACAGCTGGTAAACATAATTTTGCAACAAATAAGGTCCTGCTACAAAGTAACAAGGCAAAGACAAGCGATAATATTTAATTGTTTTACTAATAAATACCATATTAGTTTTACACTTAAGGACAAAAATATATTCAGATAAGAGAGATATAAATAAAAAGGGTCAAATTTACAACCTCATTTTGCAAAGTATGCGGGAAAATACCTTCATTGACATGCTGAGAAAAGACGGGAATATGAAATCACGTATTACCTGTCGAAGTAAATTATTATCGGCCTATAAAGTCCCTTCCAAGGAAGTTAAGGTATATTGATAAATGATACGCGCCGAATTTACAACTTTTATTCTTACAGTGAATTTGTTTTTAAAAAATGATTTTTTACATTGCATAATTTCTGTCGTCGGCTTTTGGGTGAAATTTTATTACACAGCTTACTTTTCATACATTGTATGGTAGATATTTGTCATTCCCACTTGGTGTAAAATTATTACACACACTTTCAGTTTTAGTAACTTTGTGGTTAAAGTTGTATACTTTCAATAATCATACATAAATAAGTATCTCTGGACAAGTCACACAAATTGTATCTAACCACAAAGTAAGCAAATATATGCTTGTGTTATGGGTATTGGTCAATAATATTAATACATAGAAATATTTAAATAGATACCAGAATGAATTTAATAAACACCCAGACTCGTAAATGCAGACATCTAAATGTTCATCATACAAATGCCTGCCCCCATCGGGAATCGCTCCCAAGCCTCGCGGTTGGTCAGTGTAGTTAGGCGTGTACGCTAGCCACTCGACCAACTTATAATGTTTTATTATTTGTTACAGGAAAGGGCTTAAACGCAAATATTTCTTCATGGTAAAAACGTCGCATAAAAACACGAAAAGGTAGTAGTTAAGGTTAAGAATTGCTTAATTGGGGTTAGGGTTTTGAGCTTTTAGGGGAAGTTTAGTAGCTACCCTACGTTTATGGCTGAAACATGACAGTGGCGAGTAAAAAGGTAGGAATCAGAAAGGCAACAACGAATAACCATGCTAAATTAATAGTCTTAAAAATGGCTGTTCAAGAGTTAATATGGTTTGGGTTACCCTTTGATCGACACCAGAATAAAACAGAAGTTACTTTGGGCGGGGTTTTAATCAGCGGGCATAGGGGTTTGTGTGGGTTTCTCATTTGGGTTAAAACAAATAATTTGGTCACGAAACTCAAAATGTGTTTTTTAAAAAGTATCTTCACGCCCATATCCCCGAAGAAGTAGGCAGAGGTACAACCAAGGCACCCACGACTAGCCGAAGACACTAAGTCCCACAATGTGATAGGTGGCAAGCCTATCGCCAACCGGGCACATTTCCAATCCCGACCAACATTTTTTTTTAATTAGAAAATTGGAAAAATTTAATTTTTGTTTATGTTAGCCGACCCGGGATTCGAACCCAGGACCTCATGCAGTCAAGTCCAACACCCGGACCGCTAGACCACAGAGGCGAAGAGAGGAGATGTGTTTTTTATTCTAGCAAATACAGCGTTGGCCGGGTTGGATAAGGGTTTGGTTGAAGATAGCTTTACCACATATCACATTGTGGTAAATACTAAAATAAACACTAAAATATCTAATCTAAGAAGAAGTAAGAAGGGGTACGACCTACTCTCTTTGTACCACTAGATATTATAAAGAGAATTCTGGAAAACATTATAAAATAATTTTTATAACTTAGTCACGTTTCTTTCAAAACAATGTGTTCCTAAAAAGTTCAAGACCAATTTAGTTCGAATTATTTCGAAACTGGTTACGACTAAAATTCTACCGCCTTTATTAATAAACATAGACTTTATTAAGCGCAGAAAAATCGCTTCTGTGGTCTAGCGGTTCAGTTGTTGGACTTGACTGCATGAGGTCCCGGGTTCAAATCCCGGGTCGGGCAACAAAAAGAAAATTGGGTTTTTCCAATTTTCTAATAAAAAAAATGTTGCTCGGGATAGGATATGTGCCCGGTTGGCGATAGGCTTGCCACCTATCACATTGTGGGACTTAGTATCTTCGGCTAGTCGTGAGTGTCCTGGTTGTGCCTCTGCCTACCTCTTCGGGGATATGGGCGTGAAGATACTTCTTTTTAGAAAAATTGACCGAATTGACAAAAGCCGACTACATCTGTTTCATTGAGCACCACGTCGCAATTTGAATGTTCGTTTTTCGAAAGATAGCAAATAATTCCAAAATGGTCCTACATAATTTTATCAACTTTCCACCCCGGCTTCGCATGGTTATGAAATATACATAAAAACTGTCCTCTTTAATCACTTTATCTATTAAAACAAACCGCATCAAAATCCGTTGCGTAGTTTTAAAAAATTAAGCAACCAAAGGGACTGAGAAAGCGACTTTGTTTTATACTATGTAGTGATAATGCATACATTTTTTACTTATTGATTTCATAAATGAGGTATGTACTGTTAAGTATAACTCAAAATCATGACCTACCTTTCTATAAATAACAATCAAAATCGGTTGGCTTTTGCCATAGTAATAGCGTAACAAACATACAAATATACAAAGTCGAATTGAGAAGCTCCTCGTTTTTGGAGTTGATTTAAAATAAGAGTAAGTTGATATTATAGACTGTATGATAGTGTAATAAAGATTATATAATACCAGGTTGAACTTTGGAGTACAAAACGGCTGAAGAATATGAAGCAGCTAAAAGTAATTTAAACAAAAGGAGCGTCAAAAGCGGTGTTGCCTTAAATGGTTTATCAGAACAAAGGGGTTTCTCAAAACCAGCGATGAAATACCCGCTAAAAACTCTTTTAAAGATAACCGCTTCCGGGTTTTGGCAGGGGGTTGTAGCTATCCCGACAAGTCGTCACATAACTCTTTCACCTAATAGAAAAACTATCTTCACGCCCATGTCCGGAAGCGGTATGCAGAGCTTTATTCAGGGCACCCACGAGTAGCCGAAAACAATAAGTAACACAATGTGATAGGGTAAGCCTATCGGAAAACGGGAAATATCCAATCCCGGGCAACATTATTTTTCATTAGAAAATTGAAAATACACATTTTTTATTTTTTTGTTGCCCGACCTGGGGATCAAAACTGTGGCCTCAAGAAGTCAAGTCCGACGCCACAGAGGCGATAACAAAGATGGCTCTTTCAACTAGTACCTAGAGGCGAGGCTCTTTCAACTAGTACCTAGTTATGTATTCGTTCATTATGTTTAATCTGTCATCTGATTATGAGCTCCAATAACGTACTTACATACTTGCATATGTCAATTATAGTTAAGAATATTTAAATTTTTTCGTGAGGTCTGGCACTCGATACTCTCTGCTACCTTTTAAGGGACCTGGCGTGAAGACATGTATGTATGCATGTGTAAACTATCCTTTCACCTCTCACTGGCACACGCTATCGTAACATATAGGTATAGGTGTAGCTATGGCATATAACTATCGACGGAATCGAATAAGAAGAGAATCACAAGTTTCACCACATGGAACAAGTTTCTGTAGCTCAATTCAACTGATTCAGTAGCGACAGACGAAAGGGTGCAGGTTCAAATCTGACTGAGGTGAAATTTTTCTTTATTTACAAATTGTGAAAACATTAACAGAAGGCTAGGCATGATAATATTAGCAGGAGATTTTGCTTAATTAATAGTTAATTTTTTCACAATTAAAATATGAAATTTCACAAAACCCCGGTAAAATATATCCTATGATATTTTGTTTTTTTTGCTGACTTAAGGTAACACATCAGTTACATATTCCAGTCTGGAGGGTGAAACAGCCGGTAACTTGCACATTATGCAACATATTGGTCACTGAACAGTAACGCACCAATATCAACAATGTTGTCTATAGGCCATGTTTTTAAATATCACGAGAGCCGTGTGTTTGTTCGACTTAATAAACACAACAGTATGCTTTATTTAGGCGACGTTCAAAAAATCTCTAAATACATCACAAATGTCGTTATCATTCAAACTCGTAACATGGTAGAGGGTTATTTAATTTCCGCATTCTAGACACAAAGTTTGTGAGAGGTTCTCTGTATAAACATTAAAAAGCTACTTGGACGGTTACTCCAATATAAAACTGTAGGTATATCTCTCGTTATTAAAATACATTCGGATACAGTTACCTAATTTATTATAACTCCGGCGAACTTCGTCCCGCCCATTCAGTTTGTATGGAAAAAAAAAATGTTTTTCCTAGTTTCCTCGCTGTTGTAAGGGATGAAATGTACCCCATGTCCTTCTCCCGGTTCTAAGCTGCCTCTTCACCAATTTTCAGCCTAATCGGTTTATCTATCACAACTTTATATTTATATATACGATTGTTCGAAAAGTAATAGAATTTATATTCTAAGAAACAGAACACAGCGCCATCTACTGGTTGTATTTGCAACCTAGACGTCAAACAACATTGAAGAATTTTATCGATGAATTAACGTACGCCGCCATCTATGAGAACTTCATACAACTAACCAGTAAAGAAACAATTAATCAATACATTTTATTCGTTTACATTCACGACTTAAGGGAATAATTGAGATGATAACTATCATATCTTTTAATGCTTCGAGAAGAATCGACTGATTGATTGTTTGAAAAGTAATAGAATTTATACTCTAAGAAACAGAACACAGCGCCATCTACTGGTTGTATTTGCAACCTAGATGTCAAACAACATTGAATAATTTTATCGAAGAATTAGCGTACACCGCCATCTATGAGAACTTCATAAAACTAACCAGTAAAGAAACAATTAGTTAATACATTTTATTCGTTTACATTCACGACATAAGTGAATAATTGAGATGATAACTATCCTATCTTTTAAGTTAGACCAAAATACGGGTACATGTGAAATTTGATTGAAATCGGTTCAGTTGTTTTGGAGTTTATCGGCAACATACATGGTAACACAAGATTTTAATATATATAAGATTACATTTTGCCCGCGGTTTCGTTATAACTCTTTAGCTCTCTCACTGGAACCTACTCCTGCCGCTATAATGACTATGTCACTTTCCAGTTTAGTGCGTAGGTAAAGACTTATACAATAGACTACACGCACCCATGACATCTTTGGTACCTATAGGGACACGATTGTTACTTATTAACAAGAGAGCCGTATGCTTGTTCACACTGACCTCTCACTTAAAAAAAACTTGTTGAGATATTGGGTCAAAAATAAGCCTATACTCTTCTCCACGTTAAGGTCAAAATATATTATAGTTCGCCAAGTCCCTTGTGGGGTAGACAGACAATAACGAGTACCAAGTATAACGATGCTTGACGATCTGACTGACTTTCTTCATAGTCATTACTTGTTTTACAAACATATCGATTCCGGAGACTCTTGACACCATATTTGGACCCGAGCAATTGGGTCTGGAAATATCAAAACTAGGTCTCCCCAGGTACCTACATCCATTCACATTCCCATTGTATATCTGCGTTCTCAATCTTTCATCATCAGACCAATAAATTTTATTGATCTGAGCTTTCATCAGCCATTCTTCCACGTGACCGCACTAACTTTCTCATTTTTACACTAACACTTTTTTTAAACCCACTCACAAATCCTACCCTCTTTCGTATCTAATAATAATAATACCAATAATATGAAATAAGTATCTTATATTAATAATGTGCACTAGGTATGTAACGTTTTAATCCAATGTAAGAAATGAAATTGTATATTTTTTTTATAAAAGTATTTTTAGGACGATCGTGCAAATTATTAAATACTTTAGTTTAGTTACTTTACTTTTATTTAGTCTTTTCTTCTTATTAACAAATTTGTCTTTAATTTGGCACAATTTATTTAAATTTTTGATGTGGACTATTTTTATTGAATTATGATAAGACTGATTTTATTATCATCTATAGGCTACACAAATTTTATTGATCTGAGCTTTCATCTGCCATTCTTCCACGTGACCGAACTAACTTTCTCATTTTTACACTAACACTTTTTTTACACTAACACTTTTTGTACTGTATTAATATTGTTAAGTATTTTAGAATAAAATGCCTTGTACTATATAAACATTACTTATTCTATTCTAATAAGGATAGCTTGTTTGTTATTTTAACTTTTACACTTTTCAAGCATGGACTTGAACCTGTGACCTCCGACTTGCATAAAGGGTGCTTTAAATCTGGTAGCGTTAGTTTCTGTTGTAGATTATTAGATACAAAGTAGTCGTTTCTAATACCTTACAAAATCTAATATTCACAAATCAGTACTCTGAATAAATTCTCATTAAGCACATTACTGTGTTGTACGTATTTTCATTAGTAGGTAGTATAAATCTCATTGTATAATTAAACCTTTGTGGAAGGTGACCATAAACTGTGCGAAGCTTTAGATATGCTTTTCTACCTTCTCGTAAACTTTTATGTATCATAAATGCTCTGCAATATATATGAATTAATAGCAGCAATGGCCTTTGAAGTGCGCGCACTGAGTAATCAATGCGACCCTCCATTTTGTATCACGGTATGCTTGAAGAAAAGGACATTAGATATTGAGATGAATGGAAAATTAGATTATAGTATTTCGGGTATTCACCTCGTTTTCTTTCGGGGGTAAAAATAGGAAACAACAGACATGAAAGAATTGAGTAAGCAAATAAAAGAAAATAATATCCACATTTCTTAGAGAGAGATCCAGTCAATTATATATATATATATATCGAAATATAGAAACTAGTTCAACTCGTATTCATATTCCTTTACAGCTGAATGCGTCTGTTGATCTTTGAGATTGGCCAAAACTAACATCCACGTAGTCAGGCAATAGCGAGCAGGTACGACAAATATTGATATTGTTAATAAAACTTTTCTCATACTATACCGATACTAAGATCTTAAGTTTTATTGTAGCATTGAAGCTTAAAAATGATATGGACTTAACCAATAAAAAATAAGTTTTTAGTCATTCAAACACGAAGTGAAAAATTTTTTTACTAACCCTTGATAGAAAAAGAGGGATGTTAACAGTTTGGTATGTCTGCGTTTGTGTTGGTGACATCATAGCTCCGGAACGATTAGATTTCACACTAAAATATGGAACAGCATGAAAACTAGCTTATAAAATAATTACCTGCACTCCATTAAAACAATAGGGTTGTCGTGCTATTTTTCAATTTAATTACTATAACTATGTAGTTTACAAATACTTAATAAGTAGGTATATTTAGATAATGTTATGGCGTCGATTAATTCCAGCAAAAGAGGAATGCACTCGTTTCATTTAAAAACATTGCGAAAACTGATAATAACGTTACTTGACACTCGCTACTATAGCGCCGCTGTAACCACTTATTATGAGCCCTGTCGATGCGAATGTTTGTGTGAGTGTGCCGTTTCGAGCGTTTGTAGGTAGTTTATATACTTTATTGAATCAGGCGTTACTTTGCGGAAATCCATTATAAAAGATGTAAAATAAGCCTTTATTTTGCTAATTCCGCGTAAGCAGTGTAACCGTTGTGGCAAATAATCCTCCAAACGACACAGAATGTGACAAGCCTAACTGACGTTCCCACCACCCACCTCCGCGACCAGCACACGACTATAGGAAGAGCTCGGGAAACAATATAAATTGTCACGTTCTTTACATGTGACAACCCTACCTAAAGTTCCCACCTCCCACCTCCGCGACCAGATCACAAATAGAGTCCGAACACGGGAAACAAAACCACTTGTCACGTCCTTCGCCAACTTTGTCGAAGCACTCGCCACAGAGAACACCAAATCGCACTCGACGTACGTTTCGCCTCTACACCGAGGCATCCTCAGGAATTCGACCGTACCGTACGTGTGTCGTCGTTTGTACCGTACCGTACCGTAGGTGGGTGGTGGGAACGTCAGTTAGGCTTGTCACATTCTGTGTCGTTTGGAGGATTATTTGCCACAACGGTTACACTGCTTACGCGGAATTAGCAAAATAAAGGCTTATTTTACATCTTTTAGTTTATATACTGTTTTATATTTGTATGGTGCCGATTTCGTTGCGATTTTTTTGTTATCTGGCCTGAACGAAACAGTTGTTAACTACATTACAAATAAGTTTTGTCGAAGGCTATTTTTTAAAATACAAATAAACCAAAAAATAATAACAAGCACACTTTTTTTTATAAAAATGTTATCATTAGTATGAAATGATATTTAGTGCATTTTTATTTCTGTATAATAAAACCATCATTTAAAAAAGATCTGAAAAAATGATAGTTAAAAAATATTTTAAAAGTATCTTTACGCCCATATTTCTAAAAGGGTAGGCAGAGGCAGAACTAGGTCGCCCACGATTAGCCTAAGACACTAAGTTCCACGATGTGACAGGTGAGAAGCCTATCGCCAACCGGCTACATCTACGAGTACAATACCGTGCAACATTATTTTTATTAGAAAATATACATTTTCTTACTTTTTTGTTGCCTTACCCGGGATTCGGACCGCTAGACCATAGACACGATTAAGTTAATAATAATCATTCTTTGATTGTATAATTGCTTAATATTAATATGTTCTTTAATATTATGTATTGCAGTACCCTAGTGTTTTCAATATCAGGGGTTAACTAAAAAAGTGCTTATTTGCATTGTTCTCCGTTACATTCTGTTAACCCACGACGGAAAAAGAGGTATGTTATAAGTTTTACGTGTGTTTGTGTGTAAATGTTTGTCTGTCTGTGACTAACCATAAACTTTTGTACGGATGGATCGATTTCGATGCGGATATTTGTCCGAAAGCTGATGCGGTCAAAATGGTTACAAATTACAAATCTAAGGTTTTTAATAGAGTTATTAAAAATGTTTAATTTTTTAATTATTAATGTGATAAAGACACAAGAATTACACACATTTACAAAAGAAATGTTAATATTGGTCGAGTAAATAAGACATGAAATTGTAACAGACATACTTTCACATTTATAATATTAATAAGTACGGATTAACACAAACACTACAGTTTATTGGTACCTATGTCTATTTGCACCAAATAAAAATACTGGACAAATATTGTTTGAATCGGTAGGTTGATTCTTAGCTACCACATACAAAAATAATTCTTGTAGAAGTACTTAATATATTTTACCAAAACAAAGAATTGATTGCTTATTTATGCATTTGAAAGTTGTGTCAGTAATAACAAATAAAAATATCAAAAGTAATACTAACATATCTATCAAATACATTTCGCAAAACAAATGGGAACCCACAACCCATAAAATCTTTCAGCAAATAAATCTTTATTTTGTGCTAACAAAGGGGTATCAATATATGTTTGTAGAGAGGAAACCAGCTACATGGACGTATATCGTCACATCCGTATTCATATTCCTTCGCATCTAAACGGGTTTGTTGATCTTCTAGATTGATCAAAACCAATATTCACGTGAATCAGAATCAGAATAATCTTTATTTACTTGATCCATACAAGTGGTATTTGTGCGCGTCGACATTTTTATAGACTACCACCGGATCCTAATCGCGGCCTCACACTGAGAAGATCCGGCGAAAGAAACTCAGCGGGCTTGTCTTTTATCAATAACAATATTTACAATATAAACTAGATTAAAAATACAAATTACAATCAGATTTTAACTTAAATGAAAGGTACAACAAATCACATTACAAATTGCAGTGGGAGATTTAAATCTCTATTCCCAAGCATGTTCATCTTCCAAATACTCTGAGACCGTATAATAGCCTTTTTGACATAATTTTACTTTGATACATTTTTTAAACTTATTTAAAGGTAGATCTCTAATACCGATGGGCAGCTTATTGTAAAAACGTATACATTGACCGAAAAAGGATTTACCAATTTTATGGAGACGGCTAGATTATTTTTATCCCTCGTATTTACATTGTGAACATCACATTTTTTGTAAACATACATAGATTTTTTTTAACATACATTAAATTCTCATAAATATATTGAGAAGTGAAGGTTAACATATTTATTTCTTTGAATTTTTCACGCAGGGAATCCCTTACATTAAGATTATAAATAGCTCTAATAGCTCTTTTTTATAATACAAATAAAGTATTTATATCTGCAGAATTTCCCCAAAGAAGTATCCCATAAGACATTAAACTATGAAAATAGCTCAATTATGATGCCTAAAAAGACAGTGGAATCAACCAGATCCAGTTTAGATCCATTTAGTTGTACATTGGAATCTACTAGCCTAACATTGGGCATTGAAAATCTAATACATTTCGTTTTATTACCATTTAAAAGAAGATTGTTAACTGTAAACCAATATACAACTTTGGATATCGCATTGTTCACTTCATCATACTTACCTAATTGTCTTTTCACTTTAAATATAAGCGAAGTGTCATCCACGAACAATACAATATCGTGGATATCCATTATATGATAAGGTAAGTCATTTATATATATAAGAAACAGAAATGGACTAAGAATGGAGCCTTGCGGTACGCCAATCGTAACCTCAGAACCTGAAGAAGTTTTACCATTTATTTTAACCCTCTGAACTCTATTTTTCATGTATGAGATCATGACTTAAAGAGCTTTGTTCTTAATTCCGTATTAGCGTAATTTCTTGATCAGGGTATCATGATGAACACAGTTGAAAGCCTTAGAGAGATCACAGAATACACCTAATACATCATGCAAGTTCTCCCAGGCTTCAAATACATTTTTTAATAATTCCACGCCTGCATCAACGGTTGAGCAACCTATGGTAAATCCAAACTGTTTATTATGTAACAATTTGTTCACATTGAAGTGATTTAACATCTGATTTAGTATTAATTTGTCAAATATTTTACTTAGTGTAGGCAGAACTGAAATAGAGCGATAATTTGAAGGGTCAGAAGTGTCACCCGATTTAAATAAAGGCACTACCTTGCTTTGTTTCATTAGATCAGGAAATACACCATTCAATATGCAGCAGTTAAATATAATGGCCAAATGTGGTGCAATATCAAAAATTATTGATGCAACCGTTTTAACAGAATGTCCCCACAAGTCTAGCGTTTTCTTCGATTGAAGTGATTAAAAAGCTTTTACTACGTCTTTAGTATCGACAAAGGTAAATTCAAAAGCTTTGTTACATACGGTTAAAGATTGCTTTAATATTGATTCCGAAATAATAGAAGATGAGCAAAGAGTTTTGGTTGTTTCAATTGGGATTTGTGTGAATTTTTTTTTAAAACTCTTTCGCAATTTTTACATCATCTTTAACATTACATCCATCTATATTTAATTCAAACCCGTCATTGATAATTTCACATTTACTGGTTTCCGTATTTATAACATTCCATGTGGCCTTGATTTTGCTATCGGACCTCTTAATAATGTTTTTCAAATACATAGACTTAGCAAAAGAACATACTCTTTTAAACAATTTTGAACACACTTTAACATAGTTTTTAAATTCAATGCTATGGTTATATGATTTTTCATAATATAAATAAAATAACCGTTTTCTACTTATTAATATACCGGTTTCTACAAATTTTTAAAGAAAAATCGTCGGCTTGAGACGAAAGGTTACAGGTTCA
>NJDC01000511.1:334788-344832 GCA_002245475.1 Calephelis virginiensis | reverse complement strand
GCATGTCATTTTAGCTTACACGATCACTACTATAAGATTTTATTTCCAAAATAACACCACACCAAAAACTAATAATTACATATATACAACCCTAAAACATTTGGAGTGCTTTATTTTGGTTTTATTATAATTAGTCCTTATAACAACCAGTGCAAGCGGCATAACGCTTAACGACTTAGATTATAACAGATATTCTTAACTACATTTTTACTTTTTTAAGTACATACTGTTAAGTAGTTTGCATTTGATTTTCCATGATTGTTTTAAATACAAAACTTATATTCTGCTTTTAGGATGATTTATGACGTCTAGCGTTAGATGCATTTTTATAACTTTAAGAGCACCATTGTACAGTATCTCGCTAAATCTTGTTCCATACTTTAGGGTTGCCTGGAAGAGATCGCTGACTTGGTGAAAAGGTCGCCTTTGTGTATCTTCTTAGTTTAAGTTATTTTGATGTATTTGTAATTTCTCTGTATTTGGTGCACAATAAAATGTTATTATATTATATTGTACGAGCTGACCCAGCAAACTTCGTATCGCTTGACATTAGTGTTTCGATAGTAGCGCAGTCTGATCCAACGTGAAATATTCCAAAATTAACAACTACTTATTATTAAAAAAAAAACATTTTCCAGGGGACCAAATTGTAAATCTAAGCCATTCTCGAATTCCTTTGAACACACACGAAAAATTTCATCAAAATCCGTCCATTCGTCTAGAAGGAGTTTAGTGACAAACACACGAACACCAGAATTATATATATATATATACATATATATAATTCTGGTGGTGGTGGTTTTAATTATATATACAAAAAATTGTACATATAATACTTACTAAATACTTTTGAAGCGTTTGTCAACAATCGAATAAACTAAAACTTGCGGACACGAACATAAAAGCATATCAAAAAAATAATATGTAACCATACTTCAGTTGAACATGATTTTCACTCATTGACATTGACAAAATGATTTTTAGTGTAGGCCAATGTTGATGGAATTTAATATTTATAAGTAACTTCATAATGAAGAAACACCCATTGACTGTTTAAATGATGTTGATATTGGTTTATATTTAATAGGTACTGACTAACATAACTTACTTATTTCGTACACAATGTTAGATATTATAATTAATTTAATTTAACTAAAGAAATAATTATTATGAAATCTGTTTTTTTTTCATTAAAATAATATAGCTAAATATTATAGTAGTTTTTCTCACCCGTCCCCGATAATAGTATCGATATCGATAAAAAAATCATCGGTAGGTACATGCCTAACACAATATAATTTTGTCAGTTGTCAGAACTACCAACATAAAAGTGATTGGTGTTAGGGTCTCCATATCGGTATATGCGCAGAAGGTAATTAAAACTCAGGTTTGCATTTTATCTATGGAAGTCCCGCCTCTTTTTACGTAGTATTTATATACTCTTTGATGGTGTAAATATTGTCGACCTCGCCTGCTCCGACTTTTAGTGTTTTGTCATAGAGTGATAGTCAAGTGATAATCAAAGTGATAATAGGGAAAGTTTTAGTTTCAATTGTAATGTTACACAACATAAGTGCTAGTTTGTGTTCAAGTTTACAAATTATATAGATAAGTTTGGTAAATAAAAAAGCTTGGATAGTGATTAATTCAACTTTTAAAATGAGTGCTTCTGCTGAGGCTAGCTCGGCTCCAAAGGAAATGTCTTTCGCTGAAAAACAAGCGGAACGAATAAAAAGGTTACGTTCTTTACATACTGCCAGAAACGAAGCCAGAACCCATAATCATCAAGAGGTAGTCGCCGAAGAAGCAAGAAATAAATTGCCTACGAACTACGAAGCTAAAAAACGCCAAGCAGAGTGGGTATTAGATGATCAAGCCAAACGGGAAGAGGCGCAAAAACAGGGAAAAGACTATGACCGAGTCAAACTTCTAAACATTACAGCTGTTGAAGCGGAACGATTGGAACGTAAAAAGAAGAAAAAAAATCCTGACCAGGGCTTTTCTACATATGAACAAGCTACCGTAAGACAATATAATAGACTAGTTAAGAACATGCCAACTGTAGATATTGAACAATATGAGAAACAGAAACAAAAATATGGAGATGCCTTTTACGGTGGGCCCAATGTTATAATCCACGGGATGCATGAAGATCGTAAAGATGCTGTTGACAAAATGGTTAATGATTTAGAAGGTCAAATTGCAAAACGAGCTAAATATTCAAGAAGAAGAATTCATAATGATGATGCTGATATTGATTATATCAATGAAAGAAATGCTAAGTTTAACAAAAAATTGGAGAGATTCTATGGAGAGCACACGGCCGAAATTAAACAAAATTTGGAACGTGGTACTGCCATCTAATAGTGTATTAGATATGATTTTTTTTAAAATGCACCCAACTCTCTGCGTTTTCTATACAAAATATGTAGATAAATTTACAATCATAAATATTTTAAAAAATTTGTTTTGGATACTCAGAAATTCATTTTATTTATCACATGACAACTATTGACAAGCAATATCTTAAAAATCAGTATCACTAACCCACCGTGGGTACTATGTTATGAGTTATGACACTCAGAACTTGCTAAACCCTACATTTTTTTTTATGAGTAGCGTCACACAAGAAGTTAATCATATTGGAAAACCAACTAGTGAAACCAACAAGTTTTTTTTGCTGACCAGGGTCAGATAATTTATCAATCATACACTTTCAATTTTTTTCATTATTGGCATTGATGTCACATTTGTTCTCACTTTATTTTAAATAAATGCAAATGTATTAACATTGGCCATTTTGTACCAATTATTTGGAAATTGATGGTATTATTTGTTAAATATTTAATGGACTCATCAATTTGGAAATTCTCTATGTCTAATTAAGTGACTACTATGTATAATATTAAGTATATTGTAATAGTTTTCTGTCTAAGTCTGTATAATGTGACGATGATTAGAGTACAACATAGTACCTATGGTGAATAAAAAATTTGATTTGAGTCTCTAGATACAAATAATTGGGCCATGTAAAGAAATAAAGACCCAGTCAAAAAAAATTTATTAAGTATCTTCACGCCCATATCACAGAGCAGAGGGTAGGCAGAGGCACAACCAAGGCACCCACGACTAGCCGAAGACACTAAGTCCCACAATGTGATAGGTGGCAAGCCTATCGCCAACCGGGCACATTTCCAATCCCGACCCAACATATTTTTATTAATTAGAAAATTGGAAAAATCCAATTTTCTTTATGTTGGCCGACCCGGTATTCGAACCCAGGACCTCATGCATTCAAATCCAACACCCGGACCGCTATACCACAGAGACGACTAAAAAATTTATTAAGTATTTTATAATATATAAAAATGTGTCCCTATTTTGCTTGTTCATCGCATCACGTCTGAGGGGATTGAACAAGTTTGCTTATTCTTTTTTGTTGTGTTGGTTATTGTCTGCATAATATTTTGATTTGATTTAATTTGACAATGTTCTCATTAAGAGGAAATGGGAAAAACAATTCTTTAATCCATACAAACTGCTAGTAGCTAATGTCAAGTAATATAAAGTTTGCTGGGTCAGACAGGAGAAATATAATCCTAAGTATTAAAGATTTTATTTTTTTTACTGCCATAGTTTTTACAGTAATTCTTATCTACTGGAACACTCTAATTTGTTCAGAGCTCCAAAGACTGCTCTCTTCCAAGTTTTTTGTCAGTAGAAACATTCCAACACAACCATTATATTATTTTCTTTCCTGCCCCTTTAAAAAATTTGCATGGTAGTTTTCTCTTAAGAGAAAACTACCATGCAAAAGATTGTAAATGGTAATTTTTTTTTCAATTTTAAGCCTGTCCCTTTCTTATAGAGACAATGGTAAAAAAATGTTGGTACCATATCATATGTACAAAAAAACCTGTACCTGTTTCTTCTTCTTTTATAAATATGGCTTTTTATCGTTTTTTACAACTATTTTGCCAATATCAAGTTAGTTAATTCTTATACAATATACAATCATTAGTCACTATGTACTAAGTCATGTCAGGTCAGGGTCTTGAGTGAAGCGGTGACTTCGTTACTCAAGCTCATCTAGTGAGATTTGATTATTTCTTCATGATTATTTCATTTGTGCAGTTTCACTGAACAAAATTAATCTAATTCCTACCTAAATTCCAATTTCACTCGATATAAACTCGAAATTCAATAATAATAAAAAAATTACGACCACCTTCATTCACGATGGCGCCAAAACTCCATGTACCTGTTTACAAACCTGTAAATCCTCGTAAAATAGGTAATGTAATGGTGCATTCCCATAGAAAATTATTACAATGTAATGAAAACAAAGTAAACAAATTTTAATAACAAGTTTATTTTGATACATAGAGCATTAAGTACATACATGATACCACATATAACATATATAAGATCAAAATATATACTTCCTCTGTAAAAGCTCCTAAGTTTTTTCTTATACATAGTAAATTCATAAGTTCAGAAAACTATATAAATTGTACAATGTTATGCCCACTTTGCACTGTGAATTGTCACCGCTCGGTTTTTTATCGGATCGCAAACATATCAGCACCGTATCGCATAAATTTGCTTCAGATCACAGGTTTTTTTTCTCCGCGAATTTTCTTCCGTCAGTGCGAATAACTCGTATAAGATTCAGTTATATGTTAAACGATTGTTAAACGGGGTAATAATTCACAGTGCAGACTAGAAAATATACAAGTTTTAAGAAATTGTACCGTTATATGAGCCAATGAAAATAATTTATTGATACTGTATACAAGTTTTAAGACAATATCTCTTAATTGAGTAACATCACATTTAATTACAAAAATACATATTATGAAGATGATGGAATTGTTTTGATTTTATGATTAATGTAAGGCTCAGTTCAGATTAAGCTGAAAACTCCTTTAATTTGCAGTAACATTAATAAATGACCTTGTCTTGTAATTGGTTCTAGGAAATAAAATTTTATGCAAATCACTGTCTTCTGTATTAAATAACATGAAATATTTGAACACAGAAGTAAAATGTATGTCCTTGGATGTACATAAGCAGATAAAAACTGAGAAAATTCTAAGTTTTCTGTC
The DNA here is from genome assembly GCA_002245475.1 of Calephelis virginiensis. NCBI lineage: Eukaryota > Metazoa > Arthropoda > Insecta > Lepidoptera > Riodinidae > Calephelis > Calephelis virginiensis. The sequence continues at coordinate 339,724 of NJDC01000511.1, read as the reverse complement.
AACTTACTACCAGTCAAAACCAAAGTAAAAAAAATTCTGTAATTTGTAAAAAAAATACAATAGCGCTTAAAATATACTAAATAGTAGGTACCATATACAATGCTGATTTTTCTAAAAAAATATTTAAAGAGATAGGACATCAACGTAATATGATTTAGCACTTGCATACTGATAACTGTATGAGCAGGAGCAAGTTGAAATAGACAAGAGAACAAAGGGAGAAACTATTGCACTTTTTGTTCAATTTTATACTTAGTTGCGTATTTTTACTCTCGGTCTAAATTGACTCTAAGGCAACTGCTGCGAATGTTGCGGGGCGCCGGCGGTGGTGGTGCGGGAGTGGCAAGATCTGATGAGTAAAATCAAATGAACTGGCCCTCGAAAACAGCGGCGCGGGGGCGGGTAACGAGCGGTGCAATCCAGCCAAGCGACATAAGCGGTGAATGCAATGTAATAGTAATTTTTGTATCAAAAAGATGTTGCCGATAATATCTCGGAACAACTTCGAAAACAAGAGTGCCAGGCTATCTGTCTGTTGGTTCCGCGCCGCCTTTGCCCGTAAGATCCAAAGCAGAGGCCTAAAGCGTGTCTTAATGTTTTCTGCCCAAATCGGTTAATAATAAATTTTAGAAAAAATATACCTTCAGTATAACACACTATACTAACAGAAAGTTATCTTCATACACCTGTGACAATTGCAGTTTTAATTTGTGCTGCTCTGCGTGTAGTCGGGGTCCGCGTACGAAGTACGAACACCGTGGCAGTGTGTTAGCACATTAGCAAAATACTTATATAGGGGATGAAAAGAGGTCTGAATCACTTTACAAAAGGAAGCATTATATTTTTACACTTCCATTAATTTTAAAACAAGTTCAGATCAAATTACAAGTGACGTAGTACAAAAATACCTAAATATAGTTTTGTATCAAGTAAATTTAAATTTTCTGCAGTAGGTACTTATAAAATTTTTGACCTTGTAGCATTCACCTGTGTGCTAGTCACCTAATCTATGTGACAATCTGGTGTATAAACTGTGTTTTTATTAAATTATATTTTAATTTAAATCCCTTCAGTAGTTTTTGCGTGGAAGAATAACAAACATCCATTCAGCCACTTTCACAAATTTTCACATTTATGAAAGCAGAATGCGAAGACTGCGCAACATTTTATGGGCACACTGAAATTAAATAAAAGGGCGATGAACAAGCACCTTAAATCACAAATACCCGAGATATATGAAAAACATAATTATTTGTTTCAATAGAACTTCATTGTCACTTTAATTAATGTAAATAAAGACCATTTTTTTATAATTTATGTACCATTTTTAACGTTCGTTTTTTTAAAGGACTTTAATTTATACTTTATATACGTTCATTTGTAAAATATTTTATGAAATTCCATTAATACAGAAGTAATGCTGCTAACAATACCGAAATAATATTTAATTAAAAATTGAAGTGACAACGCTCCGCCCCGTCCACAGTAGGATCCTTTACTGTGATATTTGTTAAGTCAGTGATAAAATGCTAAGCCAAATTTAAATATCCGTATACAAGGAATCATAAGTAGTATGGAACCCTTCGCGTTATACAAGCTGCCATTTGGGTGCTCTATACTATAGAAACAGACTAAACACTTCTGTAATAATTGGATATTCAGTTGCATATTATTAACATGTCAACGATTTTCTTCGGATTTGTTGCTCAACTAGTTTAAAAATCTTGTTCCATACTGTATGACATGATTACCTACTACAAACGAAGAACAAGCGGATGCAACATGCGACCGATTGCAATCATCTAAGAATTTATATAATATTATAGTTAAGATTGATTATGTTCGTACTAACACACCTCATCATCATTTAAGTAACTAACTAGCGGTTCCCCCGAACTTCATATCAGATTCAGATTGTACGGGAAAAATTAAAATGTTGTTTTTCTTAGTTACCTCGCAGTCTAACAAGATAAAAAGTATGCTATGTCCGTCTCCTGGTTTTAGCTACCTCCCCGTCAATTTTCAGCGAAATAGATTCAGTCGTTATTAAGTTAAAAATCGTGTACCTAGTACGACTTTATTTTATGTTGGACAAGACATTGATTATGTAATGGGGCTATGTAATCCATTTCAGCTTAGACGATATCTATAATATGAGAAAAGTAATCTAAATAAAATTATTTAATTTGCAATTTTCCGCCAAAAAATGTATACGTATTATTGCGTAACAAACAGACAAAATAGTGCGCTAAGAATGAATTGGACTTACCGGAAGCTAAAACTCCCAAATACATCCAGCTCCACACAATACACACCACTAAACTGTTTTAGTAGCACCAACAATACAAATACTACTACAAACTCAACGTACGTTTCGCTTCGTAAGCAAAGCATCATCAGGAGAATTCGACTGCACTCCACAAAGGTGGAGCAGATACTGGCACGCGCGCATGCGACTCGCTCTATTTATAAGTTTTCGCGAGTTCGCGTGGTGGGGGTAGCACCGTTGTTGTTAAACGTGTGTAGCAGGGGTGAATTAGTCAAATTTGTTTGTTTGTTTAACAGTGTAATTGAGTCTTCGTTATTACATTTAATAATTTCTAGTTGTTCTAGTATATTTAATTTTAATCCTTCATTACAAGTATGGAGTAATTCAAAAGTATGATCTGCTGCCAACGTATGCCCAGTGTCTATAAGATGTTTTGCAGAATGCGATTTATCTGGACGAATGTTTTTGACAGCCGATATGTGTTCCTTGTAACGAGACTCAAAACTACGACCAGTTTGACCAACGTATACACTGTTGCATTCAGAACAATGTAGTTTATAGATTCCTGAGTTACTGACAATCGGGACAAGTGAAGATCGAAGAGCGCGTCCCATGTTGCGACCTGGGGCAGTCCGAGAACAAGGAAACGTTCTGTCATTTAACTTCAAAGATTTACTTATTGTTTGTATTGATTCTCTATTGAAGATACTCATTTATCAGTAGTGTTGTATAGCGTCTATAGGCACGTGTATTATGTCTATCAGTTTACTCATACTTGATATTAACAAAAAGAAAGAAAAATCACAAATAGACCAAGCGTGGATCTACCGATGCAAGCATGATGGGTATGTCATAACCGGAACCACTTGAGCCTTGCAAAGCCATTGATCTAGAAAGTTCCAATTAAAAATTAATACTAAAATATTGTGTATGTAAATATATATATATATTTATAAATGTTATAAACTCTGGAAATACATAATATGTAGAATTTTGCGTATTCAGTGAAGAGCAATACTACCTATATACTAGTTCAAGGTTTAGTTAAGTTTATAGTAGTACTATTTAAATTATGCGCTTCGGCTTTATTCGTCGTCAAGCTTCGGAAATCCGAATGTATTTTAATGATATCTATATAGAGTTGTTATTACACATAATTAATCATGCTTAAATTTAGATTAGGTCAACCAATTTAAAAATAAAAATATAAAGTGTAAAGCCGAAGCGCATAATTTAATTGGTAGGTAGTACTGTACTTTATTTACACATTCGAATATATAATTATTAAATGGAACGCTATAAAGAATCGTAATTACTAAATTAAATTCATACCACCTTATCAGCTGCCGAATCAGTTGACTAACGAAATGACTGCACGAGAATTACTACTATTGAAAAAACTTAGTAGAAATGGACAAAATATCTTTTGTAATTTTTAATATTTATGTAGTGCCGAATTAAGGAACTGCATGTAATTCTACTTAATTCAAGAAGGCAGGTAGTTTGTTCTTTAGCTGGGCGTTTGTTTTTAGTGTAGTTATATCCAAAAACTTTTTATCTTCCCACTTAAGATTCAGTTTAAGGTGCTTATTATTTAGCTTCTCAATCTGCCGCGGGGCTTCTCACTACTACTGCCGTAGTTAAATCAGAGTAGGGATCTACATGTCATGGTTCTGGAAAAATAACCTGTTTCACACTTAACCCTGAACGCCAAAACAGTTATTTGATCTAAGTTTTTCCTGGTACTTACATACCTTTCGTTTGTGTCTTTTGCCATCTCTCCACTTGTGTGAACCAACAAAGTATGCTCTTATTTTTATACCGAAGCCTTTTAAGTCATACTTACTCACGAAAGTAAACTACGTAAGTAAGTATCTTCACGCCCATATCCCCGAAGTGGTAGGCAGAGGTACAACCAAGGCACCCACGACTAGCCGAAGACACTAAGTCCCACAATGTGATAGGTGGCAAGCCTATCGCCAACCGGCCACATTTCCAATCCCGACCAACGTTTTTTTTTTTAATTAGAAAATTGGAAAAATCCAATTTTATTTTAGTTGGCCGACCCGGGATTCGAACCAGGGACCTCATGCAGTCAAGTCCAACAACTGAACCGCTAGACCACAGAGGCGAACTACGTAAGTAGGAACCCAATTACCTATGGTATTAATTATAATCAATATTAAAATTATGAAAATCTGATTTTTAGTCCGGGATTGACAGTTTGAAATACTCGTGAGGAAATTTGATACCTAAACGGAATTATTATGACCCAGAGACAGCTGATATAAGTACTTAGGCTCCTTTTAATCCCGATAGCCAAAGTGGTTTCCGAAGTACGGAAAATGAGGAAGATCCGTGCAACAACTAGGTTATTGTAAATGTTTATCAATAACATAATTCATTTCATTGATTTGCAATCCACAATAGCACCACCTAATTGGATGTTAAAACTAGACACTGTTTAATACAAACAAATATTATTCGTTCGGATTAGTTAACATTTATTCATATATTTATTTTTATTCATATTTATTTAATATTTATTCTAGTATAGTATTGACATAATTGTTCACATTTCCATAACAGTCTAAACAAACTAAATTGTAACTTCCTTATCTTTCTTTGCACCAATGCTGTGATGTAAAATGTCCTTGATTTTTGGTA
>NJDC01000511.1:300141-328339 GCA_002245475.1 Calephelis virginiensis | reverse complement strand
GTACAGCAGTACTATTTCAATTATGCGCTTCGACTATATTTGTCAAGCTACGAAAATCCGAATGTACTTTAAAGATATCTATATATAGTTGTCATTACATAATTAATCATTTCGCTTAAATTTAGATTAGGTCATCCGAATGTACTTTAAAGATATCTATATAGAGTTGTCATTACATAATTAATCATTTCGCTTAAATTTAGATTAGGTCATCCGAATGTACTTTAAAGATATCTATATAGAGTTGTCATTACATAATTAATCATTTCGCTTAAATTTAGATTAGGTCAGCCAATTTAAAAATAAAAGTATATAATGTAAAGCAAGTAAAAAGTGTAATGCCGAAGCGCATAATTTAAATAGTAGTACTGTACCTACTGTAGGTAATATACGGATTTATTTAAATACACTGATTCCATGGTTTCAAATAAACATTTTTCTGCAGAAAATATGTACCTTAATCGCTAGAGTTGGTGGTTTTATCTATCACTGATTATGCAAAATAAAATAATTCTAAGACAAAAAGTTACTTAAATCCATACTAATTTATTATTATACTAGCTGCTACCTGCGGCTTCGCCCGCGTTTTCACAGAAACCCGGTGTGCGATCGGGATTAAAAATAGCCTATATGTTAATCCAGGTCACAATCTATCTGTCTTCCAAATTTCAGACAAATCCGTTCAGCCATTCGAGCGTGAAAGAGTAACAAACATCCATACATCCATACTTATAAACTTTCGCATTTATAATATTAATAGGATTCTTATGAATCCTTTTTCCTTGGACATCGGCATCAGGCGTGAACGGATGACCAACTTTACTAATTATTTTATTGTTAGTCAATCGCAGGAGAACCTTCTCTTGCGGGTAACTATGAGGGAAAACCAGGAAAATCAATGATTAATTTTTCATTCAACTGTTAGTCATGTCAAGCGATAGATACGAATTTCACCGGATTGGCTAGTTTCAATTTTTGTGTATTGTGATAGTTAGAAGTCGTGAGAATAACATATAGGCTACTTTTAATATCAATATTCAAACGCATTCTCTTGGAAAAGCAAAATAGGCTCAATATCAATAGTTACCCGCAGCATCAACATTTTTATAAATCGGTAAACTGCGAGTTAAATTGGTTACATTACATTTATTATTTTCTTGGAACAAGCGAAAACCTGTAGTTTCATGACTCATGAATCGGAAGTCATAAGCCATACTTACTTATTAGCGTTTTAAAATAATTATATCTACTTACTAATGTTGTTCTTATTCTAAAATCTTATATCTTCGATTTGACTTTCGTTAAATGTGAAACGTCTACGTTTGCACCAACTATCCTTTAGCACGATAAATCAAGAGGATAAGTTTGTGTTCAAATAAAAATAAAGCTTTAATATTTGTGTATAATTTCACTCAAGGACAGATTAAGTAGCAAATACCGTTGTATACCTAGAACTATATAAATAAATCTCGTTTTATATATACAAGAAGGATAAAACAACAAATTAAAATACAAAATGATACAATAGTCTACAAATATAATTTTACATGTTTGTAAATCACATATTTGATGGTAAGGCTAGCTTGTGAATGTGTGGAAACAGTCGAGACCAAAATGATGTATATTGAAAATCACAATAGAAAATTATGTAAATAAAACAAGAATCCATTCAGATTAGCAGCAAAATCCACACCAAAGACATAAACTAAGCGTTGTCAAACTGAGACTGATTTGTTAAGCGTTTGGGTTAGTTAACATAAGATTCGTACAACGAATCCTTGTTTTTTTTTTTGAATGACTAATTTGTTGCTAATCTTACGATTTTTTACAACTTCACCGAACTTTTACACGAAACCTTGGTCATTCAGTCTATGATAATGTTGTAAATTCTTTAACGAGGCACTAAACAGCACATGTAAATACGAATACTAAATTGTACCTTCTAAAACTATTACATTTCTACATCTTTCATAAATAGCGACCGAAATTCATTAAAAAATTTACGTTTGCAAACCCAATTAAACACAGGAAGCTTACCATACTAGCCTTAGATTGGCAACAGAACTTGGTATTCCTAGTATCCCCATAGACACATGTGTATCATCGCATTCCACCTTTCATTGAATCCGTAATTAATTTATTATTAACACTATTTTAAAATTTAAAAAAATCTTTTTACAGCTATTATATATTATCACAGTTAAACTCGTGCTTACCTGTATAGCTAACACTGTGATATAACTGATTTCATATACATATAGTGCACTTATATATTTGTATAAATTATAAAATATTAAATTGATTTCACCGTAATTTTAAAATTTTAAATTTAGCTTTGTGGATTTAAGCTCGATGAATTAAAAACTTCTTAAGCTTTTCGTTTTATTTATTGAAGATAAAAATGATCTTCCATTTTTAATTATTCGTTTGGTGCAAAGGATATACTCAAATGTCGACCAACCCAACCATTTGTTGAGTGAGGCATAAAACTCCGTTCTAAATATCACTGCAATATATTTCACGGCTTTTAATTTAACACAAACACGCTAGATTGATCTACAAATAAATTAGAAAATAAATACGCGCTCGATACTTTTCTTATAAAAAAAATCAAAAGTACGAAGCGTGACTTTATGATAGATGTGATGTATACCTTGTAAACCCGAAATTGTATTCTATGTACTTAATGTATAATACATATTATGCATGTACGTGGGAACTTCAACATTAAAAAATATTTATTTGACTACTCCTTCTTTGTTAAAGCTAAATTCACCTTGAAAAGATTAAATGCACCCAACATTACAACATAAGAACTAAACTGTTCATCCTTGTCAAAAGTAGTGGAATCATAGACTACCAATGTCTTGAACGTTATAAACGTAAAAAGCATATATTTGTCATTCAATCACGTCTCAACGCAAGACCAATTACAGTGGACATATATATTGAAACATAACTATTTAAAAAAAAAGCAGGGACCTAGATATATTATTTGGTGCGGGGCTCGCACTTGCTCAACCCGGTACTGTCTGAAAGAGTTAATAACAAAATTCTTTCAAAACGATCTATACCAGAGGTTCCCAAACTTATTTCATGTAACGCCCACTTTGAAAATCAGTTGTTTTGTAGCGCCCCCCCCCCTTCGTTTTTTTCTTGTCAATAACCTCAATAACATATTTGTTGTGCCTAGTTTAAAAAAAAAACATTTTTTTCAAGATTTATACCGCCCCCCTCTAGGCTTCCAGCGCCCACAAGGGGGCGTTATCGCCCACTTTGGGAAAGGCTGATCTATACCATAACAGGAAAACTAAATATTCGATTTTAGAAATCGATTTTAAATTCCCCATCGTCAATTTTTTTTACACAAAGCACAAAGTCAAGAATGCAAATTTAAAATCACTTTTACTGTAGTATAAAATTTATCTGTAAGATCCAATCATCAAATTATAGCTTCAAAATCTAATTTTTTTTTATGTTACAGGATGGCAAACAAGCAGACGGATTTCCTGATGGTAAGAAATTCACGCCGCCTAGAGACACCAAAGGTGGTAATGGTGCGTTGCCAACGTGAGGCCGGGATGTTAGGCCTCGAGTAAAAGTAAGTTTACCGGCTACCTTACCCTCCGAACCGGAACACGTCATGACGTTATGGCGGCAGGAATAGGTAAGGCGGTGGTACCAATCCGGGCGAGTCGCTGCCAAACTCTAACCTAGTAAAAAAATCTGATTTGGTGTCCAAAACAAAGAACTTTCCAAATCGGTCAAAGCGTTTTTCCGTATGAAAAAAAAATATTAAAAAAAACTATTTTGAATTCGGTTAATATTTTTGTCTGGATTGAAGGACCTAGAGATGGTTTAGTCGCGAAAAGCTTTAGTACATTCTACACTTTCAAGGTAAGCAAACATTTTATCTTTGCTCGATGAACACCCGAAAACAGTCAAAAAAATAAAAGACGTCTTTAATCGTTTCAAACTAAAAATAATAATGTTTTTAAAAATGAGAATTCCGCCTGACAATCTGCCAACTTACTAATCAATAAAACCTAACTAATCATTTTGAATTTGAAGCACTTCTAATGTGTTTTTAATTAAAATAGATTTCGATCCCGGCAGCTTCAAAGCATACTTTGAAACCATTAGTACATATTACGATGTGGTGTTAGTGCTCCTAAACTGTTTTGAAGTCAAAAAAAGATAAATTCCCGATCAATAAGCAATTAAAATAACAAAAAGTTGTATTTAGTATTTAACTGTCTTTTGTCTGCAGTTATGTCTACGTCTAGTTATAAACAAACTGGAAACCCTGTATTCCCTATTTTCCTTTCTAAGGGTGAAATTACAAGATACTTAGCATAAAATTATTACATGTTTTTAAGATAAAGTTCTTTTAAGTTTTGTTAGGACCCTGTGCGAAACTCTGAACGGTCGCTAGTTATACCTATATATTATGTCCAATTTCATGTGAAATCCGTTAACTTATTTTGGCTATTCATTGATAGATCAGTCGCTCACTTTTTCTGTTTAAAGCATGCTTCTTTTATATAATTTCCCCGTGTTGGTCCGGGCTCCTTCGCAGAATAGACCATCTGCCTTCCTGCCAGGCAGCTCGTAAAAGGCGAGCACAGGCTTACCGTCACTAACACCATGACATCAAACTAGGTGGTAGAGTTTCGCAGCGACTCACCCGGATTGGTACCACCGCCTTACCTATTCCTGCCGCCATAACGTCATGACGTGTTCCGGTTTGGAGGGTAAGGTAGCCGGTAAACTTACTTTTGCTCGAGGCCTAACATCCCGGCCTCAGTTTGGCAACGTACCATTACCACCTTTGGTGTCTCTAGGCGGCGTGAACTTCTTTCCATCAGGAAATCCGTCTGCTTGTTTGCCTTCCAATATCAAAAAAAAAAAAAATAATAATCAACGGTCTCGGATTCGTTCGCCTTACATGAAAACTACTTTCTTCCTATCTGTATCCCTATCCTGATTTCAATTTAAACAGTTTAGACAAGTTTAAACATTAACATTAAAACACCATCTTCACCATGGCGACGTAAATTCTCACTTTTGCTTACAGACAATTTTGCATGATTTTATACAATGTTGCATGTAACAAGACTCAAGTTGTGTTTATTACATAATTAAATACACTTCCAACCGCAGCATAAGTATGACAGATTGTAAGAATATGATCAGATATTGATAAGTAACTAATTAAAATAGCATAATATTTACTTTATATTCGTTAAAATTAGATAAAGATCGCGCCAAACTTCTAGTCCGCTCGGAACACGAGGCGTTTCGCATCCCAGTAGTAAAACACGGTCGGGGAATTTGCCCCCGAGCCCCCGAAATCACCCAAAAGCTTGCGAGGTGTACATTCAGCATACCGCCGAAGAGCACATTTAAGTTTTCGTTATACAGTTCACATTTTGCTGCTTGTTTTGTTAAGTTTTTAAGTTAATTCTTGTCAAGTTTTAATTCGCTTATTTTTGTATGTATTTTAGGAAACCGGTCTAACTTCGAGGCGGACTACAAAAGGTTGATAGCATTATCACAACTTTGATTTGCGGTCGTCATTCAATAAAAATAACGCGGGAAGTGTCAAAAGATTGATTGACATCTATTTGACATTGACTATTGACATTGAAAAAAAATAATTTAGACACTATCCTCATAACGATTTCTAATACAAACACAAGAAAACTTACGTGCACTAAGAAAAACTACATACGTGTCAAGCAATAACATAGAACTACTTGTATCGATTTTGTGTTTATTTGACACTATATTGGTAATAAATTCACTATTACGAGCGTTAACATAACGCATATTATGTCCACGCATCGATTTGATAGCGCAAACAATCGTTTTCAAAAGGGCTCCGTTAATCTTTTCAAGCTGTCATTCTTCCTAACAAGAAGGAATCTCTTTAGAATATATAAGACAAATTTATAATACTTCATATGAGCAAATGCTTTGAGCAATATTCAAGACAAATACGGCTACATATTTCCAATGAATAATAAAATAAATGATTTTTGGCAAGGTGCTTCTAGGAGTCTTTAAACGAGATCTTGTGATGCCTTACGTAATGACCAGACAACCAGTGATGTAAAAACCAATTTCAAATTCAATAACCTAAAACATTTATAAAAATACATCTCATTATTAAATAAAGTATTTAACAATATTAACATAATTTATAAAAACCTTATATACATTTACCTAATATGTATTATAACCTCAAAATAACGATATCCATATTGCAAGAATAATTAATGTTCACTGTAGAAAATGTAACCTAAAATACCATATTGTGCACTAAAACTAACCAATGGTCAATTGGTTGCCATTATTCGACAAACATTTATAATTTGCACAACATGCATAACTGTGATTGTATTTGCACTATATTACAATATTATAGACAAGTAGTATAAACCGATATATCTATAGTCTCACTTCAATTAGTATTTTATCCATATCTATAAATGTGTAGGTATGTCTGCAGTGTTCCAAACGCATGGCTTTGTATATTTTTTATAATAATTTTTATGTTGTAATATGCAGTTTTAAAATAAATACCGATTAGTTCTTCACTTCTAATAACGTCTACACTTCTTCGTATAAAATTTAACAATGCCAAATGTTATGACATACTCCTCTGTGTGCTTACTTTTCGTAAAACCGGGTACTATGATTTTGCATAGGTACTAAATACAACATTGAATAGCACTAATTACCAATAACCCTTGCTGTATTATTCAAAATAAGTTTAATGGAAGCTTACTTAGCACTTAAACATATATATTTCTTCATTAAGTTTGATTACCATGTTAAAATATGAATGTAACATTATAACAGTTGTTAGGTAAGTACCTAGTATATATTTATATTTGCTTCTTATTTCAATCATTTATTTTTAAATGACTACAGGTTTCTGCAAATTAATGCATTCTTTTCATTTCTACAGTGAACGACAATTGTATGAATATTTCTATAAATTTAAAAATAAGTACAATAGCAACTTCAAATTACCTTATGTAAATATTTAAAATTGTATAACCTTTATATTAATGTTAAATCAAAACAGACAAGAACACATGCAAGAATTTGAATTATTAACAATCAAACAGGAACATTTAAAATTTTGCAAACCAATTACTAAGTGATTTGTAGATTTTCTGTTACCCAACCGCCATTTTGTAAATAAAATTTAAGCAATATGAATTTGGATCAAAGCAACGTTTAAATATTTTACAAATATAGCACCAATTTTTTTACTATATATGTGTCATTTTGTGTAACTACTGATATTGTTCACTCTAAAATTATTTGGTATACATATTTGAAATTCTCATTAAAAACTTAGTCAACAGAAAATCTTAAAATCTCTTTAACAATATTAAAAAGTCAACATATTCGTTTTAAGTGGTCATGCCACATGCTAGGTTTAGTCTTTGCACAACACTTTAGCCTTCAAAAACAGTAAAAACACTTCACTAGCACCGTGTCTCATAAAGGCACTTGGGGAATTAGTTCATACATTTACAGCAGGACGGTCTTTGAACAAATCAGTAAGGGGTGCCTCACTAGTCACTCTCCTTTCTTTGGATCTGAATGAACCAAATCCAGAGTCATGTGTGGTGGCAGGGGACGTACCTACAAATATCCTGGGCATGTTGCATTCCTCACATTTGTCAAGTAGGGGGTGATTCCGGAAAGTGCACATATGGCACTGCCACGATGAAGGTGGTCGCTGGCCTGTGTAGATATTGCTATAGAAGTTTCCAGAATCTTCTGGCTCTGGTACAGGGATTGCTCGAGCTAATAAAGACAAATATGATTTAAACCACCATTCTCTGTAATATGTCGATGGAATATGTAATGAGCGATCGTTATTATCCATATCAAACAAAGTCTATGTTTTTAAGTGAACCATAAATGTTAATAACCATGAATAGTAATAGAGCTATGTATTGTAAACCACGGATAACAAGTTGACCTATCGTCGTTCATGTTTAACAGATTGTACATTTTTGTGCAGGTAAGATTATCGGCAAATAAAGGAAAACATCTGTTTTTACCAATGGTTTGATGTGCTCATGGGTAGGATGTTACGCTACCTGTCTCATGCATGCATGTGAAATGTGTGTTCAGATTGTAAGACGACAGTACTAAGAGGCAATCAATAATAAAAAAGAGCTATGTTTGTATATTACACAGTCTCCAGCAAAAACAAGGCATTAATGAAATTTTGTAAGATTTGTTTGTAATTTTTTCCTTGCAACTCATGTTAGACGAAAATTAAATGTTGTGGGCATTTTTTCAAGTTTCTGACAGAAATACCAAATTATATTCAAGATATACAAGGTTGACTAATTCGATTTATAAATATTAAGATTTATCTTATCTTTACATTTTGGAAGTTTTGGAACCTTAGGCTAACCGTGGATGCCCCTGCCTCATTCGGCACAGGTGTGAAGATAGCTACTTACTTACATAACAGTAATTTGTTAATTTTTATTTATTAAATTTGTAAAAGATATCTAAAACTTACCACTGCCACCCATTTCTAATCGCTTTGAAAGGGAGTCGCACTCCTCACGCAGGCCTTTCACGTAATCCTTTAACCTCTGTGTCCTATCTGCGGTCGGAGCTGGCGCTGCTAGAATTTGAGTCTCTCTATTTAACTGAGCTAATCTCTCCTTTTCTTGGGCAAGAGCGGTGGCCAATCGCGATAGTCGTTCTTTTTGCCTTTCAATTAAAAGACGATCTGTAAATTAAAAAACAATGAATGATTTGCCTGATAGTTAGAACATCTTTTTGAGAGGTAACAGTTATCGAAATTACATATCTGTTCCTCACGTGTTAAAAATTGCCATTGTTCATGAGTTGCTAAAATTTTGAGTTATCCTACAACTCGTAACAAATACCATGAACTACAATTAAATAACAATGGATTAATTTCTACTGTCTAACATTTTCCCTTTTTAGCTCAGTGTTTATCATCATTGTATTCTAATGACCAAGCGTAGAGCAGCTGGAAACGTTTTGACAATGAGCGCCCATTTCTTATATTTAAGTTGGCTAAGATTTTTAAAAAAAAGAGCTTTAAAAACCTTAAACTACTTACCAGCATAAAATTATTGAAGCTGCTTCAGTAAACTTGTTTAAAAGCATAAAGTTTTGTTTTAAAACCATTTCTAAACAACAACACAAACTAATAGTAACACTGCAGTTGAGTTTATCTATTAATATTATAGCAAAAAGGCCTTTATTATTTATTAGCAAACACAGAGAAGTCACAATCAAGAAAATATACAAGTGACAACAACTGCTAGTTTCTGATAAAATTATAACTGCATTGGTAGAGATGCTAGTGTACACCCCTAACTCAATCGACCAACCGATTCCCGACGTGGGCAGACATTTGTGTGATGAACATTTATATGGCTGCATTTCCGGGTCTGGGTGTTTATTAAATTTATTCTTGTATATATTTAAGTATTTCTATATATTAGTATTGTTGACTAACAACTAACACCCATAACACAAGAATATAATTTGCTTACTTTGAGGTTAGGTTCAATTTGTGTAACTTGTCCAGGGATATTTATTTATTATTAAATGTAAATAGACCTACCAATTATAATAATATATTTAAGATTCATTTATCATATTGATATTGACACGACAATGATCTAAAAATTATGAGACATAAGTGTAATATAATTTTAAACAACAACCATTTTTTTAACAAGAAATTTTTAAAAGATAATTTTACATACATACACACACACATACATATCTTCACGCCAAGTCCCTTACGGGGTAGACAGAGTATCAAGTGCCAAACCTGTATGGCTTTTCATACAAACACACTGATTTCGGAGACTGTTGACAGCACCCTCGTATAACAACTGAACAATCTGATTGTGGAATGTCAACCTTGGCCTCTCTGGGTACCTATATCCATCCAAATTCGCATTGTATATTTGCTCTGTCAATCTTTTATTTGTCATTCTTTCCACATGATCGATTGATCCAGCATTGAGCACGCTCTTTCTTATTTTAACACCGTAACTCTCTTTCAACCCCACTCTTTCTCGAATGCGGTTAGCGAGCGTTATACCACACATTTTCCGAAGCACTCTGATTTCGATTCTCATGCTTTAACGGACATACCCAGCCCTCGTTTCCATACAACAAAGTTGGGATTATCACATATTTCACACTCCCATGTTCAATGATCTTAAGCCTGGAAGACACTTGTTCAAATACAAGATAAACAAGCGGGCTGACATCACACATCCCTGCTCGCCACCAATATCAACATCAAACCAAGGTGATATGTTGCCATCCACCCTCACACATGCATTACAATCTAAATAAATTGACTACACTGCACTCAGCAGGAGCCCATCCATCCCATAATCATAATTATACATGATATGAAAAACAAAATATAAGCATTATTGTATCTATATGCAGTTATTTTGCCAATGGAAAATAAATAGATGACAGACTAACCCATGAACATTTCTATAAAAAGTTAACCTTGATTTACTATTTTTTCAAGATTATATTACACTAGCGGCTCGCCCCGGCTTTGCACGGGTATAAAATATACACATAAACCTTCCTCTTCAATCACTTGATCTATTACTGTGGCCATCGTTAATTTTAATACCAATTACAATTTTATATTAGTAATATCTTGTGAATGAATTGTCCGATTGGATTGGATTCGTCGACTTTTTTGTAGGCATTATTGAGTTCTACAATTTTTCTACAGAAATCAATCATACATCTCTAAACATTTAGGCAGCGTTCGCGAGAATCCTTAATGTACGGGAGTTTTTTCGTCGACTTACTCCAAAATTTTCACTACCACGAAAAATCCTATCTATTTTCCGGGATAAAATATAGCCTATACGGATTCGGAAGAATCCCTCTAAGTAATGGTAAAAGAGATTTTGAAATCGGTCCAGTAGTTTTTGAGCCTATTCAATACAAACATATAAAAATACAAAGGTTCCCCTTTATAATATTAGTATAGATTTGTCAAGAGTCCGAAACTGGTGTGTTTGTATGTTGTTGTTCTGAGATTTGGCACGTGACACTCTCTGCCTGGACCATTAAGGACTTTGCTTGAAGATATGTATGTTATGTAATAAATTAATATATTTCCTACAATCAACCGAATCTTAATCCCAATTAACCAATTTCATTCAAACATACCTAACTTGTATTTGAAATTGCTTTCCTATACTTTGATCCTTGATTGACAATAATAATCAATTAATTTTGTTAACAAACAATAAAATCAAAATCCGATTGTTTTCTTTTATTTGTAACAACAAGGAATAAATATAACCCTTTTACCATTTGAATATGTACAGACGTCATATTTTAAGGCAACTATTAGAATGCAAAAGTTTACTATCTAATGGTATGGTAAGTAAAAAAAATAATGTATAACAGTATGAACACCACTACTTTTGAACAATGGGACTCAGTAATGGTAAGAAAACTTTTAAAACCAGTTCACTAATTTTAGTAACTTGTCACAAACAGAAAGATAAATATTTTTTTTTATAAAAATGTTGACAATTACAATTTAAATTTTTATGTCTTGAAATTTATTGACTCACGTTATGTCACAAACAAGTGTTACACATTATTCACAGTAAAAAACTGAAAGATATTGTACGCTTTACGGGTGTCGCAAATTGGAACAGACCAATCCATTTCAGAGTTCATGTTTGAAAATTATCAAGTCGGTAATCATTTTTAGTGTAGTAACATTTTTCTACTAATAAATTCTTTAAGTATTTAAGTAATTCTTAAAATAAGTTCGGTAACTATGTTATTTTATTTTTGACATTAGTAGTTCTAGTTTATACTTAGATTTCACACATAACATACAATCTACTCAACCAATTCAGTATTGAGAACTTAGGAGAAATTTGGACCTAATCCCTTACTAATCAAGTAAGAAAATAATAATTGAAGTGAAAGAATAATATGTAGTTTATTATAGCACATGTAAACTACTGATAATGATATAGATACATTAGTAAGATGTATGATTCATACCAATTAATATAAGTATACTGATATTATTTAGGGGTTAGCATACACTCTTAAATCTACAGACCAATCTCATGGCTAGGGTTTGATACCCGAGGGGTGCAGGCTCAGGCATCTACATAGGTGCTGAACACAAATATCTATTTTTCCAAGTCTGAACGTTTATTATATTTGTACCGGTAGGTATCTATTAAGTATTATGATGTAATAGTATTGTTGACTAAAACCTCATCACAAATATATAATTTGCTTACTTCGGATTAGATCAATTTGAGAAATTTATTTAGAGATATTTACTTATTTATATACTCATATTGGTGGTAATTTTGTTGCACACTCATTAAATTAATTTTAAATTTAAGCCATCTTCTTCCAACAATAATAATAGAAAAAGGAAAAACACATTTAGTGCTGTCAGATTAATTAGTAAGATGACATATCTTCAGACTTTTAATCTATTCTTCAAAACATGTTCATTAGGGACATCAAAAGTTGACATAGCTAGACTAATCTGACGTAATTAAAATGTTTTATATTTTTTCTTTTTGTTTCATTGGAAAAAGATTATTTTGAGTTCATGCTGAACTCAAAATAATTGATAAGTAAAGTTTAATTGGTGCACAGCAGAACTGCAACTATTGTTTCATTATTGGCAAAAAACAAATTGCTCTAATTTTTAGCAAGTCCATGCATTTATTTCATAATTAAGATCATTCTTTGTGTGATGAATGTAGACATCTGGATTTTTTTTTTCATCTGGGTGTTTATTAAATTTATTTTGGTGTTTTTATAATACACAATTCCAAGTATATTAATACGAAGTCCCCAACTGAAGGGTAAACAAAAAGAAGGACTTACTGAATGTTTTAAATAATTAAAGATTTAAAAATAATATTTTTTTAACAACATACTACTCAAGACAGGCAATAACAAATGTGTTCTTAAACACAACAGCTATTATCTGCATGTCCTGACTTGGTTTCAACTATAACTGACCTTTTCTTTTGTAAAGA
Organism: Calephelis virginiensis; assembly: GCA_002245475.1. Lineage (NCBI taxonomy): Eukaryota > Metazoa > Arthropoda > Insecta > Lepidoptera > Riodinidae > Calephelis > Calephelis virginiensis. The sequence continues at coordinate 315,227 of NJDC01000511.1, read as the reverse complement.
GTCCCACTGTAATGAGAGTTTAGTTTTGAAAGTTTTTTATATCAATAAGACAAAGGATGAACACACAGCTCCCCCAATGATCAGAGACAACCGTCTCCTATAAACACTATAGATGTTGTAGCTTTCCTGTGGCATTAAGCTAATGTGCAAATCTACAAGCTACCCTACCTTCCAGACAGGAACATGACAATGTCATATCAGGAATAGGTAAGGCGGAGAAACCTACCTGGAAGTGTTGCAGCATGGCCCTCTACCACCAGTGATCTTGTTGGTAATGAATAATTTGAAATATGCTTGCCTGTCATGAGCTACGTGGCAGGAAGGCAGATTGGCTATTTTACATAGGAGAACTGGACCAAAATCAGAAAAACTTTTTTTTTCTACTTAGACTTTAATGAAAATCAGCACAATTTTTAAGTTTTTCATTGTCAAGGTTCGATTGGCCATAGAAAAACAAAGTAGATGATAAAACTCAATCAAAATCAGAAAATTTGCAATCAGCTCCTTTTCACATACCCTTAATTCGGTTGCTTAGTGAATTTGACACTAAGCAACAGACAGTGTAATTTTTCTAGATTTTTTTTTAAATTATCTATTTATTTTGTAGATCAATTTAAAACTAGAATAGAAAACTTGCATACTAACCATGTGAATGATTTGATTGTCCTGGTGGTTCAGGGGCTGTCCTAGAAAACCTTGGTGAATCATTTCGAGTTGTTGTTGTTGGCGGTGGTGGTGCTTTGCGTCTAGGTGGCCTTGTTGAGCTGGGACTCACGGTTACAGTAACATGACCTTCAAAACCACCATCATCCTCTCTTGTTTCTCTAATTGGACTCGCCATGCTTGAGGTTGGAGTACAGACAGTTAAATTCACAGACGTAATTGTTTTTGGGCTATCGTAATCTTCTAACCAAGGATCACCATAACCATGACTTAAGTCCATATGACAATTGACATTCACAGACACATTTAGAGGAAATCCTCTTTCTGTCCTAAATGCTCCAGGTTTTTGCTCCTTCTCAGCTTTTTGAGCAGATGGTGCCGGTGAAACCGTCCGACAAGGCTCAGACTTCTGTTCTGAAGTACTTTTAAATGCAATATCTGGATTCGGTTTTATAAAGTTTAAGGTCTTTGGTCTCTCAGGTTTATCTGAGGTTTTATTCTGAGACTCTTCTTTATTTATAGTTTTTTTCTCTTTTGTCCCTTCTAACCTTTCATTTAGATTACTTTTAATTTTATTGCTTTTTAGAATTTTATAATTTGTGCTCTCACTTTGGTCTATGTTTTTTTTTAAATTTTTAGACTCAATTAATTCTTGTGCTGTATTTACAACCTCTTTCTTAGCATCATTAGTCAATTCTAAATCACTTGGTGATTCCGCATTGTACTTTGCAAAGCAATTGTCAATATTTATAATGGTAACTGGACTTGAAATTTTAGTAACATCAACTTTTTTATCATCCTTAACTACATTCTGATTAGCATCTGTGGTCAATTTAGCTTTTTCATATTCAGTATCAGATATTAAACTAATAACAGCATTTTGTGGGCCATGGCAAGATATAGATTTGACAGTTGTTGTTTTAGCTACTTCATGTTTTATTATAGGCTGATTCCGGCACTTAACTGGAGGGTTCACTTTAAGCTCATTAAGCTGACGAGCTGCTGCAGACGATGAAGCATGATAAGCATGTGTTAAAGAGGCCTTGACTTCCCGATGGAGGTGGGTCTCACAAGCTTTTTTATCGTGACAGTATAATTCGATAGTATTTGAAACAACATGATCAGGAACTCCTGGAAACTTTTGTTTCAACTCATGGAATAATTGCATAAGAGAAATATTGGTGCAGGCACATGGTGAAGGGGTAGTAGCGCTATCGAAGGGGGCAGACATCGCCGCCCATCCTCGCGGAAATACACCTCTACGCCGTGAACTGTACTCACTTCGATAATTACAATATCACTTACTGTAAATGACAGGTAAACATCCACTAGATAATACAAATTTCTTTCTTTAATGACGTCACAATCTTTTAAAGCACTTTCTAACACAATCACGTATTTAACACTGGACTTTTGTCTTTTTTAGTATCATGACTCGCTAATCCGTACAGTACACATGTGACGGAAAAGAGCACTCAACAAAACAAGGCGGATTTTTTATATCTTTTGTTATCATCGTACCGAAGGTATACTTTGGCCAATTACAACACTCAATTACGTTTTCGTAAACAAGAAATTATTTGTAAAATGCAAGTATCGAAGAAATAAGTGGTATCGAATTCACTGAATCAACAAACAAATTTTACTCATAAGTATATTCATAATTTTTAAGGATAGGTATTGAAAATTACAAACTTGTCAACCCCAATCTTCCATTTTATCTAAAACCCACAGACAACGAATTCAAGACACTTGAATAAAAACTTTAACTGTCAAGTGACAAATGCCAAAACAAAAAACTAGTGGTAGACCGTGAACCACAGAGCAAAATTAGGTAGGTACTCACAGAGCCGTGGACCACTGACCTCTAAGTATACCGTGGACAGAGAAAACAGCGAAGAAACTTCCGAAAAGCGCGGGTATTCTCTCCTGAATGGAATAAATTTTTAATTAATAATATCCTTCTATTGAATTAGTTTAAATTTATTGATTTTTTATTTATTTTAGTAATATATATTAAGTTATTTCCATTTCTTTAGGGTAAGTTTTTTAATTTTTTAATATGAATGACCCCCTGATCCAGGGGGCGCAGTCCCTTCTAAAATTAAATTTGTGATAGTGAAATGTGACGAATAGGGCTTAGATATTTATAATTCATCTAATTTTTTGAGTTGAAATTCTAGTAAAAAGCAACGACTCACACAAAATGTGCAAGCAAGGTAACAAAAAGAAACGGAAACATTTAAGTAAGACATTGATGGTTCATGTAGGAAAGTATGTTCCACTTTAGATTTAAACAAACTCACAAAATCTATTCTTAATCTACAGTCAGAATCATCAAATCATTCTTTATAAAAATCTAATTCTACACAATCAGTGCCATTAAGCCGGAGGCTTTATTATGATTCAGATGTAGCTCCATTTATAATTCATGTGCAAAAAATTCATACTGTGGAAAGTGATGGTGCTATCTTCACCCTATAACTCATGGCAAAATATTAACACAAAACAAGATTACTAATATTAATAATGGTAGCGTTAAAAGAATAGATAGGAATAGAATTGCGTTCTCTAACTTATTTCCTAATAATAACTTGTTGGTTGAAAATAAATTAAAAGCTTTTATACCCTAAATCGACGAAAAGATATTAAATTTTACATGGCTCAGAACTGTATTTCCTATGCAAAGGCATCAAAATTACACCCACCGGTGTTCAAATCTATTGTATAAATATTGTTAACACCAAACTTTAGTGTCTCACTCAGATAATAACAATCCATCATTGTAAAGTAATAATTTACCTGTAATAAATAACAGTAAGTCGTACAGAAAGTCTGTATCCTTAAACCTCGCACCCCAACAAAAACAGGGAAAGGATAAGACAAGATAGTTCATAATAAAATACTTAATGAGTCTACTTATACTACTCCCTCTGATGGCTTGGTACAAAGGAAGGAAAACATAAATACCAATGAATTACAAGGTTCTTTAATAACAGAAATTATAGAATTACTAAAAACATTAGATCCATCCAGTCCTTATTTACTGTCCCACGGTGCTGCCATTATATACTTAATAAATAAATAAATATTCTGTGACTTAATAAATATTCTCAATCCATATCAACTAATAATGGATCACACAAACAACGTAATCCAATAGAATTGTCGGAGTGCAATAAACAAGAAAAATAATTTAATATACTTGATGAATAAATATGATCCTAATTTAGATTGCTTCTCTGAAACATGGTTCTGACCAAAAGCCAAATTTCAGTTTTTAACTAAAAGATTATATTACCATTAGGGGGAATATCGGGCCTGCCATAAACTTAAACAAAGCAATCTTGTCAACCAAATGTTTTACTTCCGTCATGTAACTTTAGTTCAGAGGTTCCCAAACTTATTTAATGTAACGCCCACTTTGAAAATCAGTTGTTTTGTAGCGCCCCCCCCCTCGTTTTTTTCTTGTCAATAACCTCAATAACATATTTGTTGCGCCTAGTTTAAAAAAAAAACATTTTTTTCAAGATTTATACCGCCCCCCTCTAGGCTTCCAGCGCCCACAAGGGGGAGTTATCGCCCACTTTGGGAAAGGATGCTTTAGTTCGTACCATGAGCTTTTAAATCAGTCTTGTTTTATTAATCCGAGCTCATAGTGTTTACGAGGCCTTTGGCCGAGGCGGAGCATAGATTTAGGATGTAATAGATAAACAATAATGTTAGTCAAAACACGAGACCAAAAACCTATGCCTAAGTGTGAGTTAATTTTTGAGTTAAAAAGGGTTGTCATTAGGCTACGTAAGTTAACTATAAGAAGTAGCTAGTTAATTAATATGTCTCGTATTGATTAGGGTCCAATTTAAAGAACGGACATTCGTCTGGTAGTTCGTCAAATATTGGCTTTATTTAGCACTACCACAGGCACTACTAGGTTGTAGATTTCTAAGTCACTCTCGTGTTTTTGTGTCACCATCTTAGCTTTTTTGCAGACATACAGACAGCAAAGTATATTTTTTTCTTTGGCTTGAGACAGCCAACAAGTGTAGGACTCTTTATAAAATAGTTTGGGACAACAAATATCTTATACGACAAATATCTTATAAGTGCATCGCTATCCTGTGGCTACACTGTTATGCGTATTGTGGCCCAACACTTTGCAACCGAACATTACACGGACACAACAGCCGGAGAAAGTAAGGGGGTGAATTTCAAGATTCAACCCGGGCAAGTGGCTGTACATCGCTCTACCACTAGTGATCTTGTTGATAATGACCTATGTAAACTATGCTCACCTTATACTAGCTTTTTGATAGGGAGGACAACGGTATGTGATTCTTCATCACCAGACTAAGAAGGGGAAAACAACAAGTTTGATATCTATAGGCGATAGTTGTCTTTTTCCATCAGGAACGCCAACTGCTTGTTTGCTACCTTTCGATATAAAGTAAGAATATTGCGGTACGATGAAATAATGCTTGTTCTAAAAGTAAACAAGTTATGTTAAAAATAAATTTATTATTTATTTTACTCTAATTGACATCATAAGTTTACATATAAATAAGTCCGAACTTTGAAAGAAATTTATAATAAAAGATTCTGAAGTAATAAAACCTGGCTTTTAATCTAACCGTGAATACAATTTGTGTAATGTCACATGTGTTTGTCTAACTAAAGAATTCCTAGACAATCTATGAACACAGAAATTTAAATTAATATTACTTAATTCAAGTTACATGACAGAGCAATCTAACGGATTTAGCATTTGCATTTCAATTGTCTTAGAAAGATTAAATCTAACAAAAGATTTTTCAACATTTTCAATAAACACATCGAAACTGTTAAGAAATTTTGAAAAAATCATGATTTATAGACATAACGACTACATTTAACATTAAGTATTTATAAAAAAATCATATAGTAAGTACATCTCAGCCTTAAGTAGAAATGTATTATATTATTACTATTATACTAAGTATATCAACTTAGACAACCACGAACGATGATTGACTGACTGACTGACTGACTCACCCCGAATTGTTCTCCCAGTTGCCGTCGAGCTAGAGTCACAGTGTTGATGTCGTCGGATAGGGGTTGCTCTCAAACCACCCAGAAAAATCCGAAACCTTGGAAATGTAGACCCACGGCCTGTCTCTTGACGGCAGGTGGCTGGCTGGGCGGGGAGTCGGGGATGGTTGGGGCGCGGCGGTGGCCGAACGCCCGAAGGCGGGCATCAGCGCGTCTACGGTGCGAGAAATGGGAAGAACGGGAGCAGAAAACTGCTGCCATTCTTCCAGGAAATCGGGATGGCGCTCCAGAAGGAAGCGCTCCGTTGGAGAGAAAAAAAAAGAGCAAAAAATGCGGGCGGAGAGTATAGACTCCCCTCTGGTGGCAGGGGGGACGACGACCTTACGGCGCGGGACCTTACGGGCCCCTGTCGTTGGTGACAACAGGGGTGTGACAACACAGCCCTAATGTGTGTGTCGCTGTGAGCCTCACAAGACGTTTTTCTTACTTCGGAGATCTTGCTTCAAGCGTCTTGCGCTGCGGCTGCGACCCGCGAACGGCAGGAACAGGAGGATGGACTTATACGAAATCGGCGGTTTAGAATTGCAAACGTACATAATAATCGTTTTTTTTTAAAATGTCAAGACAAGTGAGATAAGGACTAACTACGGCAGGCGGGCAAACACTAGAGCCTTAAAAAAGGCTGTGAAACAAAGTGGTTGCTTACGACTGCGCGGAGCAAGGAAATGACACGCTAAGGCAGGCGGGCTAACACTTGGTGAAAGGTTAAGATGATGGCTATCCAGCCAATCGTTTAGATAGTACAGGACAGAGTTTAGTGACGCATTTGCCTCGGCGAAAGAATTACTAGCTTTGTAAAGTACTAGATCATCCGCATATGTGATGATATTAGCGAAAGGATTAACACACTGATCAAGGTTATATTTATATATGTTTAAAAGCAGGGGGCTTAAAACAGATCCCTGTAGGAGTCCTGTCCATATATGTCTAGGAGAGATTTGGAGACCTTGTCAGCGTACAATGATTTGTCTGTCTGTAAAGAGATTGCATATGAAACTAACGATCCTCTCAGGGATACTCAGCTGATGCATCTTATGCCTGAGCATACATACATACATATCTTCACGCCAAGTCCCTTACGGGGTAGGCAGAGAGTATCGAGTGCCAGACCTCACGATCCTGACAAACCTGTCTTGCTTCCTTCACATTCATAACCCTTTTCATACAAACACGCCGGTTTCGGAGACTCTTGACACCACCCTCGGATAATATCCGATTGAACTGATCGTGAAATGTGAATGAAATGAAATGAATGCCTGAGCAGTGGAAGATAAACATTGTCATATGCTGATGACACGTCTAGGAAAGCTCCAATTAGGTTCTCTTCATTTGAAAAGGCTATCCTTATATCAGTAGAGAGAATGCTTAGACTAACGATAAATTACGATTACGATTAGATTAGATAACGATAAAAGGCAAGGGTACATACTGAATGTACCCTTGCCTTTTCGGAAACCAACATGACTTCTTGGTAGGATTTCATTACTCTCTATCAGCCACTCAAATCTATTCTTCATTAGATGTTCCAGTACTTTTGAGCCTATAGGTCTGTAGGAAGAGGAAATTGTGGATCTTTACCATGTTTTTGGAGAGGAATTATTATTTGTCTTTTCCAAGGACCAGAAATAAATCCAGAAGAGAATATGGTGTTCAGTAAACTGAGGAAATATGTTTTAACAAAGGTACAAAGGTTCTTTAAGAAGGAGAATGGGATCCCATCTTCACCAGGAACCGTGTGTTTGATTATGCATTACTGGATGTGGTAATCGGTTTGTAGAAAAAATCCTTATCAGGAACAAATGGAGGAGCTAAGGAGTCTAGAAATTTATTAAGCCACGTGCTAGGATCATTTGTGGAAACAGAGTTAGGAATAAAGGAGCGCCTGAACCTTTTGACATTTTTCCACACCTTAAAGGAGTCCTGGAATTTAAGTCTTCACAAAATCTTTTCCAACTACTACGTTTTTTTTATTTAGTATTTTTTTGCAAATGGCTGCAGCTTTTTGATACCGAACAAAGTTTTCGGGGCTCATAAAGTGGTTATAATAGATTTTAGCTTCCTTCCTATCCTTTACAGCAGCTGAACATTCAGCATCCTACCAGGGTGGAGACACAAGGCGCTTTCTTGTTTTTTTTTCTTTTTAAATACAATATCTGCACTCTCTACTAGTATTTGGATGTATTTATTATACCCACTCTCAATATCATTACTAGAGTCCATGGACAAAGATCTAATTTTACTCTTTACCTCTGCGTAGCGGTTCCAATCTACATTATGGAGTTTGTATTTTAAAAATGGTTCAGGGGCGGGGGCTGGAGTAACTGATTTGGGTAATGAGACTATAATAGGGTAGTCATCACTTCCTAACGTATAAGCCAAAGTTTGCCAAGATGCCACTGAAAACAAGTTAGGTGAACACACTGTCAAGTCTACAACAGAATTAGGGTTCTGATTGATCTGATGAAACCCTGCCGGTTTGCCAGGATCAGCCCGAGTCCGGGCCTGGAGGATGGAGTCTGAGGTGGAGACCCTGTCGGACCACAAGAACATCCGATTTGCACCACTATCATCAGTTAAATCCTCCCGTCTGTAGTGATTTTCTTCTATAAATCTCTCTGCAATAAACCTTTTAAATTCTCTTAATTGAATAATTCTATGCCGACGGAAACCTTTTTGGATTTGCTCATCCTTAAACTTGATCCACGAGTTCGTGATAGCCAAGTCCCAGCAATGAGACATAAACCTTACGGTCCATTTACGAGTTCGTGCTCTACTTGGGCATACTGCTATTAGTCTGTCAGTTAAATCTACTCCCCCCATGTTATTGTTGTACTCTATTATAACATCAGGACGTGAAACAGATAAATATTGTTTTGTTGGTCTATTTTATTTTCTACAGTAACCAAAGTTTTCAGCAGCACGAATAGTGGACAAAAGCAACACAGACTTATTGTCCATACATTTAGTGAATGCAATTTCCCCATCATTTCGAACTAATACGTCACAACTCCCTCTTCCTTTTCTCGTTAACGTTTTATCGTCGTCTATTTTATTAATTACTTCCTTTGGCACGCGGTTTTTCATTATAGTTCCACTACATTTTAAGCCTCTTTTAGCAAGTTCATCAGCCAATATAATTGTAGTAAAAACCTGTCAAAATATATCATATGACCAGGCACTAAAGATTCAGTCAGTTTGAGTACTGCGTTTTCAGCCAATTGAAAATGGTTGTTACATGTAAAAGTCTCTTTTCCTTGGTAAATCATGAAATCGCAAACAATACCATTTGGATTGGCCAAAACAAAAACTTTCATACCCGTAGGGTTGGGCTTGCTAGGCAATACTATCTTATTGGACAGGCCCCAGTGAATCGAATTATCATCTCATCTATTGATATTTTCTGCTGTCTTACTTGTGCTTTGCAGCCATGTAGAATTCTATCTAATAGAGGACGAACTTTCCAAAGCTTGTCCTGTTTCCTCATATCCATAGTTATGTCATTATCGAAAACTACCTTCATTGAATTCCTTAACAAAAAAAATCTGTCCCGCGTCATAGCTTGTGTAATTATAGGTAAAGCATATTTTTTATTCCAGTAAAGCCTGATTTGTGACAGTGGTAAGCAAGCCATAAGTAGAGTTATCCCAAAATAAATTTTACATTCTTCCCTTGTTAAATTAATACTTCGTCCTGTTTGTTCAATTGAAGTATGATTCGTTTTTTGAACAATGGAGTCTATCAAATTGTCATCAATATATTCGTTCAGGTATTTCATTAAATCATCTGAATTTATGTCAGTATGATCATAAGAAGGTTCTTGCAAATGTGGTATTGACTTAACAAAACTTTGTCTCCCCCAAAGTTGTTCATTTTCTTGGGTAACTGCAACTCCTTGGACCCTGCCGGGGCCGCCTCGAGTAAGTACTCCTCGTGGCCGATAACCACCTGTAGTAAGATAATAAACATTTTGGAATCTAAGAGATATTCATAACGAAAATGTTAATCAATAGAATAATACCTCTTGTGCGTACTCTTCTCAAACTAGTTGTTATCGGTTGTGGTTGCGATGCGGTGTCTGGTTCGCTTACAGATTCTGAAGTTGACTAAAACCGGTGATCTAACTCTACTTGGGAGGGTTCGACTGAGTCCGAATCTTCTTCCTCAAAGTCAGATTGGTTCAAAATATTTTCGAGTTGATCATCAGTCAATTCTAAAAAGAGAAAGAACCAAAATGCAATTTTATTCGTTACAAGCAGTTCTCCTTGATTTTACCGCAGCGTATACGTCCCTATGAGAACATCAGGATAAAAGGAAAGCAAAATATATATTATTGGGGCATTTAAGCTACAACACTACCAAGTTTCATCACAATATGTTTAGTATTATTGGCGGAATTGAGTAATAAACATCCAAACACCCAAACTTCCCATTAATAATATTAGTATAAATAAATGCCGGGTGTCCTTTCCAGCATACATATTAAATAATAAAAAACTATATAGCTAAAACCGAAGGTACTTTACAAAGAACATACTGATATTTGGCTAATTATTCAATCCAAATGATTTGGTTTCGTAAAAACTATATTGTTCACCGTTAGACTGTAGCAATGTCTTAAGAATAAATATAATGTTAACACATTTTATAAGCAATTAACACAAATAAATAAGTATTAGTTACCTGTAGTTCGTTGGTGCTCCATTTTCAATTTTGAACACTGGCCGAATGAAAAAATACATAATATTCTCTGATTGGCTCATCTAATTACTAAATAGATTTTCTGCCAATTTTGTCATTGACATTGAAGTTTGTGTGTTTTGGCGCCGCATTTTAAACGAAAATCTAATTTGTGTGTAAGGAAGTACATGCGGTCATATTACGAGCAAACTGAGAAAAAATTTGGGATTTAAACATGTCGGACAGTTAGTTCGGTATAAAGGATGCCAGGACTTAAGAGGTTAAGTTAACTATGAACAACCGTTTTGAGAATTACTGCAAACTTGACAATATTCAGTTTTATTAAAAGCAAAATTACAATAAACAATTAGGACAAGTCTTGCAGCTAACATTTTCTCATTTCTCTCTATTCTCGAGAAGTTTTTCTTATGTTTCTTCCACACAAGCTTTTAAACTAATTCTACTAATTAAGAAATTGTAAACATTTTAAATAACAAAGTAAATCTAATCTATAAGCATTTCTCTTAATATAATGCTTCTAAAATACATTCCCGAATCACTAAACGTTTCTCATATATTTGTTTACCTTTTGAACACGACCGGGTTATAGTTCTCATCACTTAAAATCTTCAAAACACTGGTATTTCAACGTTGCTTGCAAAAAGTTCTTTACGTCTTTAGTTCCCTAATATTTTGTGGCCACTTTTCGTAGCAAATGCCAATTTGTTTTTATCGATACAGTATTTATCTGTCAAATTGTTTGAAAGTGGCTTATTTTGTCCTCTCGGTGGCGAACGAATACATGACGTCATTTTGGTTGGTCACTGGAGCTAGCCAATACAAAAGTCGTCATTTGACAGCTATTTAATGTACACTTTTCCATTTTGAGTTGGATACTGAGTTACAAAATCAGCCCCAAGATCGCCTTGACGGGTACGGCGGTGTAACCATATTCATCAAGAAAAATATACCCTTTTTATTAACTCCAATTAATTGTGTAAATACTAATGATGGGTTTTTCACCTGCGGAGTTGATAAACACACGTGTTTTTGGTTTTCTTGTGTAAAAATTTCGCGTTTTCTTACTGTTACGTGCCTTTTATTGGGATATTTTTGTTGTTTATGTTCATGCTGGTAAGTGTATTGCTTTACTAACAACCTAAAGGCCCCTCGGGCCAAATAAACGGAAATATGGGGGACAGCAGTCCCGGTATTCCGCCTGATATTCAAAACTCCTTAGATTTATTTCCTTCGTGTGATATACAAACTAATAATGAAAAAAATGCTTCCAAGCGCTGTTTAAATGTCGAACCTGAGCCGATAAATGCACCAAAAAGAGTAGTCGATCCGGAGAAGCCGGCGCCCTCGATCTCGACCATTTTCATCCACCCTTCATTAGAAACACCATACAAATATGCCACAGAAGTTAAAGGTCCATATTTAGTACATGTGTCACGCACAGAGTCGGATCCTTCAGCATGATTTCGTCCTATAAAAATTGGTGTGTTCTTGTGACAAAATAATGTCATGGGTGTAATTAAAGGTAGCCTAAAAAGTGCTGACAGAAACAAAGTAACAATAGAATTTGACACAGCAGAGCATGCCAACAAATTTATAGACCATCTGGCACTTACCCAAAACAAACTTACTGCAAGTGTCCCCTCATATAATGTTACACGACTTGGTGTTGTTCGTGGAGTTCCCTGTGAGTGGTCTATGGCCGAACTCATAGAGGCGGCTCAGTTACCACCTGGTTGTGGTATAATATTAAAGGCTCGTAGATTAAATAGGAAAGTTCATTCCGAGGACAATATTCAATGGATCCCCACACAGTCAGTAATTGTAACTTTTGCTGGTCAATACCTACCTACCTAGTAATATTTATTGCTATTATACATTTCTAGTTGTATAAACTTATATGTTACCTACTATTCATTGCCACAATTGGTGGAGATTTGGGCACATAAAGTCACAATGTACTTAGATCAACTTAGACCAAATGCTACCGATGTTCCCAAAATCATACGGGTGACAGCTGTGATGTTATTGAAAATGGTGCTATATGTCTGTTTTGTGCCGGCAACCACTTCGCCACAAAGAAAATTTGTAATGAACATTCCAGACCAAATTCCATAAAGGTTATGTCTCAACAAAACATATCATATGCAGAAGCTTCTGAGCAAATCCCCCAAACATGTAGATCGTATTCTGATGTTGCTACTGCACTTTTTGCCCCTTCTACTAACTCTTACAAGCATGACTCTCAACAACATCCCCAAGCTAAAATTTGCCTTCAATTACCTACCCAATCAAGATCTTATAAGAAAACCATCTCTATTCCTATTCGTCCTAAACAAGCATTGGCCAAAGGTTATGATAAACAAACCCATAACCTAATCACATCCACCCCACAGTTCTCCCTCCCAAACGGCTCTGATTTGCAAGCAGCCCATTAAAGAGGTGTAAACACAATATCCTCCAATGAGAACCTTGTAGAATTACTTCTCGAGGTTGTTAGTAACATAATACTGAAATTTAATGATTGTATACCAACAAAAGTTGCCCACAAACTGTTACATCTGGCTAATCTCATTAGTCCCCATGATGGATCTGGTCCATTTCCTGCAATAGAACTGTAGATCCATCGTACCGAAAAAAACAGACTTAACTTATCTTTTAAATAATTTTAGCCCCATCATAGCTGCCATCTCTGAGACATGGCTACACCCAAATTCTAACTTTAGAATTGCGGGCTACTCGTGTCTTGGGGATGACAGGGATGATGGATATGCTGGATCTTGTCTCCTTATCAATAAATCTTTCACTTTTTCACAAATTCCGCTTCCTCCTCATAGCAGAGAGATTGGTGCAGTTGTTGCAAAAGTAATGGATGTCAATTTCCTTTCCATCTATATCCCTCACCCAGACCAAAATATCTTACCTGAATTTGTGTCCATCTGCTCAGCTATCCCACATCCAAAAATTATATTAGGGGACCTTAACACTCACCACATATCTTGGGGTTCCCATCACATCGACTCGTTTTCTCCTCACCTCTTAGACTTATTTGATAGTATTAATATAATTGTTATTAACACTGACTCTCCTACCCATAGAGTGTACCCAAATCAGAACCCTAATTCTGTTGTAGACTTGACAGTGTGTTCACCTAACTTGTCTTCAGTGGCATCTTGGCAAACTTTGGCTTATACTTTAGGAAGTAATCACCACCCTATTATAGTCTCACTACCCAAATCAGTTACTCCAGTCCCCGCCTCTGAACCACTTTAAAATACAGACTCCATAATGCAGATTGGAACCGTTACGCCGAGGAAGTTGACAATAGAATCAGATCACTGTCCATGGACTCTAGTAATGACATCGAGAGTAGGTATAATATATTCAGCTAAATACTAGTAGAGAGCGCAGATATTGTATTTCAAAAGAAAAAAAAACAAGAAAGCGTCTTGTATCGCCACCTTGGTGGGATGCTGAATGTTTAACTGCTGTAAAGGATAGGAAGGAAGCTGAAACTCATTATAACCAATCTATGACCTCTGAAAATTATGTAAGGTATCAAAAAGCTGCAGCTATTTGCAAAAAAATACTAAACAAAAAAAAACGTAGTAATTGGAAAAGATTCTGTGAAGAATTAAACCCCAGGGCCCCTTCAAGCCAGGTGTGGAAAAATGTCAAAAGGTTCAGGGACTCCTTTATTCCTGACTCTGTTTCCACAAATGATCCTAGCACATGGCTTAATAAATTTGTAGACTCCTTAGCTCCTCCATTTGTTCCCTGATAAGGAATTTTTCTAAAAACCAATTACTGCTTCTAGTTTTGCACTTAATATTACCAATAAATTCAATAAATTATTCTCCTCTGAGGAACTCAAATATGGTTTAGATAATCTCAAAGACACAGCTCCTGGTGAAGACGGGATCCCATTCTCCTTCGTAAAGAACCTTAGCCCCTTTGCCAATTCATATTTCCTCAGTCTATTGAATACCATATTCTCTTCTGGATTTATTCCTGATCCTTGGAAAAGACGAATAATAATTCCTCTCCATAAACATGGTAAGGATCCCACAATTCCCACTTCCTACAGACCTATAGCCCTCTCTTCGACGCTCTGTAAAGTACTCGAACATCTAATTAAGAATAGGCTTGATTGGCTGACAGAGAGTAATGAAATCCTACCAAGAAGTCAAGTAGGCTTCCGAAAAGGCAAGGGTACATACGATAGCCTAAGTATTCTCTCTACTGATATAAGACTAGCCTTTTCATAGTGGGGAGCCCAAGAGGGGATTTTTGGACTAACTCAGGCGCGTCAGATTAAGATATGGGAGATACCCTGTACCATTGTTGAGCACCTCCATTATATATCAAATCTCTACATAGAGACGCGCATGTAGGGTTGTCTGTCTAATTTTTTTTTGTCTTGAAAATATACTCGAGCGTGTCAGATTAAAGTATGGCGGGCTTATTGCATGCCAATAAGTGAATGTTTAAATTTTATGATGATTTGAACAAGACGTACGAAAGCAGAAGGTTCAGAAACTTTCAAATACCAAGTTAAATGTGTTAATTGTCGATTACAGCAATCTGTCTGATTGACATATTTCTGTCATCGGAGACACATTAGACATATATATTATTAA
>NJDC01000511.1:239871-290569 GCA_002245475.1 Calephelis virginiensis | reverse complement strand
AGACATGAATAGAAAATATATAACAAGAAAAAGATTTATTAATACGAAAGACGTGGCTGTATGGACGCAGATCCTTTGCCTTTCCCCGACTGGGATAAAATTAAAAAACATCAACAAGGTTGGCGGGAACGGTCGGAGGGGGAAGGCGCGCTTTTCGAGGGTTCCCTCCAATCTTTAAGCTAAAAATGTGTAATATAATGTAAAAATGTATAATTTGTAAATTAATTATAGTGTAAATATTACTTAGTTGTGTGTAAATGTGATTTAGTAAATAAACTATACTAGTGAAAGACTATTGTAGAGTTTTATCACGACAGAAGAGGCAGAGGCCTGAACAAGAAAGAAATTTGAAGACGAAACTAGAAAAAGACATGAAATATTAAGATATGGGTTTATTACATACTATAAGACTAGTATAAAATATAGAGGTAAAAAAAAGAATATTAAAAATACTTTTTGCACTGTCGTAGAAGTTTACCAACCGCCAACATTAAAAAAGATGATTTTGGTGTTCAGAATTTTAGTTTTATAATTTGTGTGAAAATAATCGTAATTCAAGGATGTGACGTACTATAAAACAAATTAACAGAGAAACATAATATGTAAACTTCAAGAAATTAAAACTAAAGACGTATTGAAGGACTCAAATAAGCTTTGTGAAATAAATTAGTGAAGGAAATGACTTTTAAAAAGGGGAAGACAATATGTTAGGAAACTGAAGAAATGAATTTAAAATTTTAATATGAAAAAGAATTTATTATTACGGAAGACGTGGCAGCATGGCCTAAAGGTCTTAGCCGGCCCCAGAAAGTGGCAAATTAACTTAAAAAAAAACAACAACAAAACAACCAGGTACCTATCTACATAGTTGTTGTTTTGTTCCCGAAATAAATTGGTAATTAACCATTGTTTTTAAGGTAAAATGGTATCGGATTTGTCTGCGGACGAAATATCTTTATCTAGCGATGAAGAGGACATACAACCAGAACGGAGCAGAGTGTTTAGGCAAAGATGGAATCCGTTGCAACAGTTTAATGAAAATCAATTTAAGGCCAAGTACAGGCTATCGAAATCTGTTTTTGAAGATCTAATGCAATCTCTGTTACACCTTGAGCCTGTCACCCGAAGAAACCATTCCATAAGTGCTGCTGAGCAGGTATTGTTAGCTGTCAATTTTTATGCCTCTGGAGGATTTCAGATATCTGTAGCTGACCAAATTCGAGTTCACAAAACAACTGCGTGTCGTATTATTAAAAAAGTTTCCCGTGAAATAGCTAAACTGAGGCCTAAATATATACAAATGCCCCGGAAAGCTTCAGAGCAGAATCAAGTTTGTAAAAGCTTTTATGCAATTGCGGATTTCCCGAATGTAATAGGTGCTTTGGACTGCACACATATTAAGATTCAATCACCTGGTGGCACTTCAGCAGCACTATATCGGAATCGAAAGGGCTATTTCTCTTTAAATGTACAGGCAGTTTGTGATTCAAATTTAAAAATATTGGATATAGTATGTGGGCAGCCTGGCTCTATTCATGATACTACAGTTTTTAATGATTCCCAGCTCCAGTCTGATTTTGAAATGGGAGTTTATGGCAACTATGTTCTACTTGGAGACAGTGGCTATCCATGCAGAAGATATTTACTGACTCCATTTCTCCAGCCTTCTACTATTAGTGAAGAAGCCTATAACAGATCTCATATAGCTACCAGAAATACTGTGGAAAGATGTTTTAGGGTCTGGAAAAAGCGATTTCCTTGTCTGGCAATGGGCTTAAGGGTAAATCTGGATACAACCATGGACATCATTGTAGCTTGTGCTGTGCTTCACAACATTGCTCTGAGCCACAATGATGAAATTCTTGGTCTACCAGAAATAGTTGTGCCAGCAGATCCAGAACAAGAAAATCAACCTAATACATACCCTCAATCATCTAATATAGATATTTCAGTACGAACTGCTTTACTTCAGACACACTTTTTGTAAGTTCAGTTTTATGGATCTGTGTTGATATGTTAATAATTATTTCAATCTTGAATTATCTAAATACCTAAATATTTTTTTTTAAAAAACCTAAATTTAAATAATTAATTACAAGCTTATCAAGCTTTATTAAGGGTGAACTTAGCTTTAATAAAACCAAAGTTTTCTAGATTAAAGAAAAATAATAAATAAGTTGATAAAATATATACTAGACATATAAAGAAATTTAAACAAGAGCTAGCCAATATTTTTTTAACTTCTGTTTAAAAGTATGAAGGGTTTTCTCTTTTACAAATTTACCAGAAAATTATTTCCATAACCCCACGAATGAATTAAGTTTGCAAATGCTGTGGCAATTACTAACTTGGTATAATACAGCTAGTCTTTTAAAAAGAATATTGTTAATGTTCTTGTTTTGTCAATCCAAACTGAAATTATCTTCCACTGGTGTGCTAACTAGATGAAAACATTTAATCAAAAGAAATAACCTTACGAATATCTTTTATTAGGCAACCTTTTAAAAAGTCATCATAGACAATATTAACACCCAATTTATATAATAATTACTGAAATTACAGTACTGATTAATTAAAATGTATAGGGTTTGTAGGTTCTTAAAGTTTAAGTTATTTATTTATAGTATTATTAACATGAATATTTTGTGTTTAATAATAGGACATAAGATTAAAAAACCTAGAAAGAAACACACTCGTTTCTCAAAGGTTGGCAAGACCTCTGGTGGTGCTGCTGATGTTTGTAGATGTAATCATTTATCATTAGATGACCCACTTGTACGTTGGCCTCACTAAAATTCACCAGCTACCTGTACATTAAAAAGGATAATACAATATATCAGATGATTTTAATGACAAAAGCTGTGCAATTAATTTCTCTTAATACTAAGCTCTAGTCAGAATTTATTTAATTTACCTTTAAGTAATGTGTTTATATTATTTTAATTAAATACAAACATTTAAAAAAATAATGCCACGTCAAATGAGTTGCTAGATTTTTACTGTTATGGATTCTGTCGGTAACAAGCCAGTGCTGGGAGAGAGAATATAAATTCAAATCTTTTAGGTATTGAGCAATCTAAATTATACAGGGTTACTTTGAAAGGACCGGCAAAATCTGAACTTATAAAATAACATGTCCTGACTGACTGATTCATCATCGTGGAGCAAAAACTTTTAATGTAACAGCCATGAAATTTGGTGAGTATAGTCTATTTGACAATATATGTGCGATAGCTCATTGGATCATCATTTCAACATCACTTGGATTTTTAGGTTAGGTAGGTTAGGTTTCGTTTAAGTAAAAATTGTTATAAAAAAGTATATTTTTTTTTAACTTTTATGGCACAATCTTGTTAAGTATGTATGTAAAAAAGGCTCTTCGAAGCAAAATTTTTTTACGATCATTATTTAAAAATTTTTATTCACTTACAATTAAGATGGTAGTTTGAGAAAATTTCGTATTTCGTAATTGTTTAACTTGTCGAAAAATTAACTTTAAGTAAAATTTCCAACGGGAATAAATTATTTATAGTGTTCAGAACACACCATATTTTTTCGAATTAAAAAAAAATCAATACCTTTAATAAATTAATTGATGTGCCGTACTCGCTTTTGACGCCATGCGCAACCTAAAAATGTCGCGCGCAGACCTATTTTCAGCGTTAAATTAAAATTATAAATAATGGAGATAGATTTCCGGGAGTCAGGAGTTTTTAATGGAAATTTCCTCCTCTTTCAGAAACTTTTTTTTCAATTTTTTTTCACAAACTTTTTTCAGAAACTTTTTTTTCAAATGCCATTTTTTTCATATTTAATTGTTTATAACTTTTGCAATGTTTTATGTGCTAATACACGCTTTTGGCACATTTTTCTAGACGTCCGTCGTTCCGGATCCAATAAGCTGTCGCACATAATTTTAAGAGTAGTATCTCTATTTTGTACCATTTTCAACATGTCGACTAGACTAAGTAAGGTCGTTTTATTGATTAAACATCCACTAAGGGCGGAATTTCGGAAATTGTACTTATAAGGATGTGAAATAAGGGTTGGAAGTTTTTAAGATAGTCATTTTTTAATTATAAGTGTAAAAATGTATGTCTGGGCTACTTATTAAGAATAAAAAGATACGTATTTAAGTGTTTCTGGAAATACTACCGCTGAGGGGTTGAAACAGGGGTCGGAAGTTTTGTATGGAAGACCATTTTTTTAAGTCACAAATGTGAGATTTGATTTTTAGCTCACTTATTAAAAATAAGTAGATACGTATTTAAGCGTTTCTGGTAATTCTACCCCTAAGAAAGTGAAATAGGTGTTGAAAGTTTGTATGGAAGATCGTCATTTTTTTAAATTAGAAATGTGAAACTTTATTTTTAGGCCATTTATTAAAAATGTGTAGATATAAAATAAGAAAATAAGTAGATAGATACGACTATAAGTAATTAAAACCAACCAGAAACTCGATACGAAGATCCAGTCTCTACAATCCAAGTTCCTCGAACGTATTCCTGATCTAATAAACACAAGGAAAGAGTTCCGGACATGAATAAAGATAGAGTAGCTCTCCCAGACGATATCAGGGACCTAATTAGGCGTAAAAACGGCGCGGCGTCACATTAGATACCCGTCTCATGAATACCGGCGTACCTTGCGTGCACTTCAGAGACAAGAAAGGCGGAGCGTAGCCGAATAGCTGGGTTAGTTTTCTTGGCGAGATCTCGCCATGTCACGTGGCCTATTGGTCACAGGCGAGAGCCTTAAAAAACGATGACTCGACAACGGCTAAACCGATTTGACTAATTTTGGTTTTAAATTATTTGGTCAAGTCCAGGGAAGGTATAAAAGATAATAAAAAGGAAAAAACTGCTAGAAAAGTAGAAAAAACAACATATTAAATTTTCCCATACAAACAAAACGGATGGAACGAAGTTCGCCGTCACAGCTAGTCGATAATAAATTATTGATTTCGAATTGCTTAGCTCTTTCAAGTCGAAATTCATGAAATCGTAAGAGAAGACTTCCTGCATATTTAGTGTTGCAAGCTATGAAAGTTGACAATACGTAATGAGTTGTTATTAGGGCTTTAAAATCAACTAGTAGCAAAAATATCGAGATCTGACGTTATTTTCGTAAAGATATCTAAGTACCGTTATAATTAGTAACGTTTTTTTTAAAACTATGTCACCATGATAGTGATATAAGCTATCGTTATTTATATGGATATTTTTAACGATATCTCCGGTGATGTTGCCGCTCCGTTAGCTGAATGACGGGACAGGCGTTGTCTCTTCGTCATCCTTGGACGCCGAATTTCTGATTTGACGAGTTACAACTTAAAAGCGAATCACTTATCGATACTCGATAGCGCATTTTCATTTCCAACTATTACCAGTCTGTGCCTAATTTTTCATTTCAGTAACGAGTTTTGTAAAATAGAAAGTTGTAAGTTAGAAATATTCTACTTTGTTCTCTGCCATAAGTTTGTGTTTTATTGATTGCTCCATACACATTACATTATTCACTTTTTTACCTGACTTAACTTTGACTTAACATTACTGCATAATAGCTACAGCAAGAAAATGTGTTAAAAAAGAAATTTTGTGTATGGATATTATCAGTTAAATCGAAACAGTACTTCTACTTGTTTAGTATCTGACTGAAAAAATATTAAAAACCTTACTAATATATAATTTGATATATCTTTCAACCTGTTTAAACTTTCAGATACTAATGTTTTAGTAAGTAGCGGTCTCCATAAATCGATTAAGCAATAATTTACCTTAGCTGGTCCAAGGTTTATTTAAATGATTTTACCCAATTTAAGAAATGATATTGTTCTTAAGTGAACTATTTTCTATTGTAAAATCTTTACAATACAAATATTGATGTTATTGTACTTTGGTTACCTACTTAGGTACTATATTTTTTTCGTCCTACTAATTTGCATGCATTTTGAATAAACATAGCCAGGTATTTGGCCGTGAATTAAAGTGTATCCGATATACTGATATAGGTACTCGCCACTTTTTGCTACAGTGGAGATGGTATCAATGTCTTTTGCTTATTAAATTACAACGTCGGCGAAAATACATATACATTCGAAATTATTTAGTACGAAAAAAGGCATAAGCAAAGAGGGATTGAAATACACATTTTTATTTTAGTAATTGTATATTATAACAACAAAAATCTGGATTATTAAAAATAAATTTTAAATTAGTCTATATTTAAAATGGTCTAATTATTTCGAATAGGTAATATGTTTTGTCATTTCTTTGACTGTAGTACATCAGAGAGTTCTTCAGCCACAAAAATTGTAAATCTCGATTATTTGAATGTTATAAAATTCCGACATAATTTTTGTGCAATGGTTTGCGTAGCCGCTTACGGAGGGTTGAGTTCTAAAAACAGGCATTTTTAAAACATTTTTCGCCTAAAGCTTACGAGATAAGGCAGTATAGAAATATATTTGAATCTTGATCATATTTTTCATAATAAAACGCCTTCCATAACACGATGATAATTATTTTACTCGATAGAAAAAAATTACAAACTAAGATCTAAAATTGATATTTCGCTAAGATTCAAGCTCAATATTTGGTAAACAATTTAAAGATATATAATTCAAATTAATTTGGATGGTGTATGATATATTAATGTTTCATGTGTATGAATTAAAATTTTGATTAAATATCGTATATGTAAATAATTTCCAGTATAACTCGCAAGAATTCATAATATTTTTTTCCGCGTTATAGTGCTTCACATTCATTTCTATGTCAAAAGACAGTGACCGCTGACGCTGAGGCGCCGTGATAGTCGGACGTGTTTCGCTGTTATTCAACGAATATAAAACTTGAGTGTATTTTTGTATTTTTGTAGTTTTTTAAATATATTTTAAAATCATATCACTAAATTCATAACAATTTTTTTGTAATAATAATAATTATTACAACATTTTTTTTAATTCGCGAAATATCGACCCGTAAAAATCCTGTAGCGCCACAGAGCAGCAATGTCAGTAGGAACGCTTGTAGGATGTTATTGACTAGTTACATATTATATGGCCAATAAGTTTCGTATATGTAAAGTCGAAGTACATACATACATATTATACGTTTCAGTCGACGGCTTTGTACGGTAGGTAGTATCTGAAAATTTTAACAAAGGATAGAATTAATATCAAAGTGTACATGGTTGTACAAGGCAGATAGGTTAAAGTCCTGGTTGCTGGTGGTATGGTATGGCAGTTTACTGTAGATAGGGTTAAATTTAATTATAGTTTTAAAATGTCTGGTAATAAATAATTAAACTAGTTATTAATATAAAAAATTGGCTTCAAAGTTAAAGTAGGTATATGTAATTAAATAATATTTAATACACAAACACACAAAATATGGTAGAATTTGTTGATATACTACGAGTATAACGATTTTGTAACATCTCATTATCAGACATGATATTCCTCAAATAAATAAATTTAATTTTTATTAAAAAAAAACTATTACAGAGAGATTGTCGTGAGTGGATAGACATAATGAAAATTTGATAACACCGTCTAACTTTGGCACAATATGTAAAAAGAAAGAATTAACCAATATGGCAACAACGGTAGAAAATTTGCTATACACTAAAAATATAAGTCATATAAATTCTATTGCGCATGGCAATGAAAACAAAAAACAGGCACTGCAACAAATGGAACTTACTTACACTCATGTAGACTTTTCAATGATGCAAAATATCCTTTCATTGGTGCCACACCTGACGGATTAGTTGGAGACAATACGATCGTAGAAATGAAATGCCCACACAAAAACGTGTGATTAAAGCGTGTGACAGTAATTGATGATGCTATCAAAAATGATAAGATACAATTATTTAAATACAATAAAATTTTGATACAAGGAGCATCAACAAAAAATGCAATTGGTATTATCAACTGCAAAGGTCAATTGTATGTTACGGAGAGAAAAACTTGTATACTTGCAATTTGGTCTGGAGAAATTCATCCACTTACCGAAGATTATTTTGAACGAGACCACCAATTTCGGAGAAATGAAATAAAGCATATTTTTTATATGAAAGACCTTTTGCCTAAAATTGTTGATCCCCGTTGTGTTCGAGGTATGCCTGTAAGCCTATGTACTAAAAAAGTCTTACGTACTAAAGAAGAGTTACCAGTTCTTAGAAACTAACTGAACAAAGCAAGATTATTAGCCCACTCCAAAACAAACCTAGGCAGCTGATGTTTTCGGAATTTTAGAACCCATACTATTATTTTCGGAAGTTATGGTGATTTTCAACACTTGTTTTGTCATTAAAACACTACAATAAAATACTTACATAATTTAAGCATGTATTATTTCTACGTCATTATTAAAGATCTATGTCAAAAGAGACCAAAACATGATGATTGTTTATATGAATGTGAAATGCCAATGTGTGTGTTTCTAGTGTTGATAACTAATGTTAATACTACATTGAGACATTAAACAATATTAAAATTGCGATATCTATTCTGCATCGACCATAAGTACATCCCATTAGACGCCGCATATAAGGAAACACGGTTCTGTCAACACATAAGTGTAATTGTTCTAATGTAGCTTATTACTTAAAAATATATGAACAGTATCGACCAGGTTCATGATCTGTAAACTTTGTCGAGTTATTTTATAAAAAATAAAAAAAAATATATAAAATGACTATTTGTTCAATTAAATGGTACGGTAAAGACAGCCGCACTTTTACCAAAAAGCACCGCAAATTACCAAAAAGATGGTACAACTTTCCGTAGGTTAATTAAAAATAATAACATTCATAATTACATTTTCAATATTTGATGTTTATCGGAGTTCATCATATACTGGTCAGTCATTGTTAGGTGCGGGTTTATATCCCTTTCTTACACATGTGATTTTAAAGCTATCACTTTCGATTGCATACAGCAATAGTGATGGACTAATGTGCAAATCTATTTAATCGATATTTTTTATGATTTATCCCGAATAGGACACCGATCTTGTACCGGTATTGTAAGTAGGTATTTATTTATTTTATCGATAAATGTACCTAAGCACTTACAGAAACAATAAAAAAATTCTTACACTGTGTACTTTTGAGTTGGCTTCGGGATAGTTACTCTTTTTCACGTGAGAAGTCAGCGAACAAGCACACGGCTCTCTTAATGGTAACAGATAATCATGGCCTATAGACACCATTGATGTTACTGGTGTGTTGCTGTTGTATGGTCGGAATGTAAGGCCTATTGTGCAAATCTACTAGCTTTCCTACTCTCCAAATCGGAATGTGACACTGTCCCAGGTGGATAACTACCCAGGGAAGTTGCTGCACACCACTCTATCACCAGTGATCTTATTGACAATTACCTATTTTACCTGTACTCGCTTCTTACGAGGTGCCTGGCAAAGGGGCAGGTGATCTATTTTAGTCAGAGACCCGGACCAACACGATAGAAAACTGAACTCCTGTGGTAGAGGGCGCTGTTATTTATCATTGAATAATTCATAAATTGAATAATACAGTGAAGGCGGACGGAGAGATTTTTAGTGGGTATTGCGGCACCAGAGAGGTCCCACACTAGGACCCGTCCACAGGGCCCAGTAGTGCGTAAATGCATTTTCCTCGACGAGAACAAAAAAAGTATCTTCACGCTCATATCTCCGAAGAAGTAGGCAGAGGGCACCCACGACTAGCCGAAGATACTAAGTCCCAGAAAGTGATAGGTGGCAAGCCTATCGCCAACCGGGCACATATCCTATCCCGAGCAATATTTTTTTTTGTTAGAAAATTGGAAAAACCTAATTGGAGAACAAAAAAAAACACAAATAATTTGTTCGGTACCTACATAATTTGTTCTTTGGAACACAAAACTTCTGCCATTTTAACGGTGTGGTACAGTAATTGACTATATATTTTCACCAGAATTAGGGATAATTTCGCTTTTTTTTACTTACTATTTTTGAGTATCGAATGAAGTACTTAGTTTTTCCTTTATCCCTATATTTTTTCAAACAACCGCAACACAACACAATGGGTACTCCCATACAAACTCAATTCGGCGACAGTATTTATTGTTATTTGCATCTAATGAATATAATTTCGAATGATCGGGATCTTCGCGCCGCGCCGTGTTGGTGTCATTCGGCTTCGGCTGACGCTTAGTCGGCGCTGTCGCGGGTACTGCGATTATTAGCAATTGCGAGTTATAGCACTAATAATCGCACTCCTCGCGACAGCGCCGACTAAGCGTCGGCCGAAGCCGAATGAAACCAAGATGGAGTCGACTCGAGTTATCAAATCGAGTTGATACATCTCTAATCTAATGTGTGTAGTGTGTCGTTAAACCCAGTTTGGCGCAACTTTCATATAAAAAATAAAAAAAAACAAGTTTGCTTTGTTTCTTATTTGCCTAAATCATAAGTCACTAGTTGCCTACGAACAAGGAATCTAGATTCCTTTACTCAAGACCCTGACGTGACTATGTAAATAGTTACTAATGACTGTATAACAATAAAAAAAAAGTTTGCCATGTTTTTTATTTCCCAAATCACATACTAGTCGCCTTATATCTGTATGCCTTTAGACTTACTTTCAAATTACACGGGTTATACTTTTTCAAATAAACTTCATACAAAATTCGGGTTTGCTATGTATCTATGGAAGTCCCGCCTCTTATTACCTATATCTCTAATCACAGCTATCTCTTTCTTTCTTTTCTTTCTTTCTTTAAGTTTTGGCCTTCGCGTTAGTATTTAGCTATTAGTCAAGTAGAAATTTGCATCAAATTTTATATTAATTTCAATTAATTTTAATTAGTCATCAGTCGTAAGTCGTCAGTAAGACATGTCAGGCTCTTGGGTTAAAGCGGTGGCCTTTTTACACAAGCTCATGTAACGAGATTTGGCGGCAACGAGAAAATATACGATACGCTAATTTCTTTATGATTTTTTCATTTGTGCACTTTCACTGAACAAAATTGTACAAAATGCCACCAAAATTGACTAATTTCACTCAATACTAACACGAAATTCAATAATTATGAAAAAACTTCGACCATCTTTTCTCTCGATGGCGCCAAAACTCCACAGCTATCTCAAATAACAGTTCTTCCGCCCACCTCCCCCATAAAAACGGATATCGTTGTCAAATTTCTGGGGGCCGGCTAAGACTTGTAGGCCATACTGGCATCATGTCAGGGTCTTGAGTAAGCGGTGGCTTCTTAACTCAGGCTCATATAGTGATATTCAGCAGCAACGAGGATATACATGATACCCTAATTTCGTTTTGATTATTTCATTTGTGCACTTTCACTGAAAAAATTGTATACAATGCCACAAAAATTAATTAATTTCACTCATTATAAACACGAAATATAATAATCGACCATCTTTTCTCTCGATGGCGTCAATACAAAGTGTTATTTGACAAATCAGATGGCAGTATGTTAGTTCCTCATACGAGTATAGTAAATATTACTCTTTGGTCAGTTCCAATTTGATTATGTGAATTCTTGCGTTGATTAATTTTCATAGCTTATTCTTATATGGAAAAAAATATCTATGGCAATTACATAGATTTAGTATGTACAAGATAAAAAATGTCAGTTAAAACACGAGGAAAAAATGTAAATCTACGCGTGAGTAAATTGTTTATGTGTGAGTGAAAAAGGGTTGACTTATGGCCACGTACATTTCGCGGTATCGTCGGCGAGGGCGCGCGAGGAGTCCCTGGCGTTGGAGGAAGTGAGGCACATGCAGAGGCAGGCGTTTGAAACCACGTTGGAGTGGTGGAAAGAGGACCTTGCCCCACCTGTCCCTGGGCAGGTGACGGTGGAGGCTATCCGACTGGTCCTCCGAGGGTGGTTGCAGCGGCGGTTAGGGTCGCTGACGTTCCGACTTGTGCAGGTGCTTTCCGGGCATGGATGCTTAGGGAAGTATCTGCACAAGATCGCGCGACGGGAGGCGACCCCCGCCTGCCACGAGTGCGGGGCGCCAAAGCATACGGCGTCCCACACGCTGGGGGAGTGCATTGCTTTTGAGTGACAGCGGCGTACTCTCTCAGCGGTCGTGGGAGAGGACCTCTGACTGCCGAGCGTCGTCAACGCCATGCTCGGTGGTGACAGGTCTTGGCAGGCGGTGGTCTCCTTTTGCGAAGAAGTGAAGTGATGTGAGGATGATGACGCAAAAGGAGACCGCGGAGCGGGCCCGGGAAGACGATCCCAACTCAGGCCTGCTTCGGCGCAGGCGGACCGGGGGCGCAAGAAGGCGGTTCCTTTTTTTCCTAGGGCAGGCTAATTGCAAAAAACTGATAAAACCATTGATTTAGAATGCACAAGATCAACAAAGCGTGGGAGCGAGAAGTCCTTTTCAGGTACAAATTGCCTTGTAGGAAAAGAGATCTGTTACCGATGTGACAATATTTACGCGAGTAAGAGTCCAAAGCGTTGTCGTCACACCGGCTCGCTGTGAAATTTGTGAATTTATTTAATAATCATATTATAGAAAAAAAGAAAATTTACGTGCAAGATTGGTATACTGTTTTGTAAGCGCATGTGACTTTACAAAATGTAACAATTCTAATAAATACACATTTTACATGTAAACATAATTTTGTTTGTTGGAATATTTAGAACTTTGTCTTGCCAGTTTTTTTGCTATTAACCTGCCCCGAAAAGGGATTTTTACAAAAACGTATTTATTTAAATTGTTTTGTTTTATAAAAGTGTATTTTGTAAATTTAATCAGAATTGGACGTATTTAAGCAGAAAGGACCCAATCCACATCTAATTAGTTTTGAGATAGTTGACTTTGAAGTTTGTTTATATAATATAATATATAGTATAATATGTACTGGCCGTGTATAGGGGTTGGTATCTAATGATGACACAGGTGTCGTAGCTTTGTTAGTCTGTAGGATCTTCTTTCTTTCTTTCTTTAGGTATTGGCCTTCACGTTAGTATTTTGCCATTAGTCAAGTAGAAATTTGCATCAAACTTTAAATCAATTTTAATCAATTAAAATTAGTCATCAGTCATATGTCGTCAGTAAGTCATGTCTGGGTCTTAAGTAAAACGGTGGCTTCGTTACTCAAGCTCGTCTATTGAGATTTGGCGGCAGCGAGGAATTAGACGATCCACCAATTTCTTCATGATTACTTGATTTGTGCACTTTCACTGAACAAAATTAATCTAATTCCCATCTAAGTTAACTAATTTCACTCAATATAAACATGAAATTCAATAACTATGAAAAAATTACGACCATCTTCATTCACGATGGCGCCAAAACTCCTGTAGGATCTTTTATTGAACGAAAATATAGAGCTTTACGACCTCTTTAGTATGTTTAACTCAATTTTGGTGTTTGTGCGGGTTGGATTGGTTTAGTTACGCTAGGGCTAGACAAAGCGGTGACGTCCTAAATAACAATAAATGTCGATAAAGGCTGTTTAGCCAAATTATGTTACATAACATACATTTCTACTTAAGGCTGAGATGTGCTTAGTATATGAATCTTTTTATTAATACTTGATATTAAATTCAGTTTATAAGTCTATAAACCACATTTTTTACGTAATTCCTAACAGTTTCGATGTGTTTATTGAAAACACTAAAAAAATCTTTTGTAGATATTATTGCTAATATTAATTTAAATTTCTATTCTCATAGATTCCCAAATCTATCTATCTGTGGTCTAGCGGTCCGGGTGTTGGACTTGACTGCATGAGGTCCTGGGTTCGAATCCCGAGTCGGCCAACAAAAAGAAAATTGGATTTTTCCAATTTTCTAATCAAATTTGAAATTAAAAAAAAGATTGCTCGAGATTGGGTCTGTGCCCGGTTGGCGATAGGCTTGCCACCTATCACATTGTGGGACTTTGTCTCTTCGGCTAGTCGTGGGTGCCTTGGTTGTACCTCTGCCTACTTCTTCGGGGATATGGGCGTGAAGATACTTAGATTCCCAAAGAATTCTATACTTAGATGATTTTAAATAGACATACATGGATTGACTCCAAGTTAAAACGAACACATGAGACATTACGCAAATGGTATTCACGGCTAGATTACAAGCTAGGCTTTACTTCCTAATCTTTTATTATAAATGTGGCACTGTCAAAGAGCAGACATAGAATTGCGGAATTAAAGGCAAGTAAATAATAAATTTAACTTTTACGTTTAGACCAAGCTTTATGAGCTCATACCGCTATATTCTTTTTTATATTATATGGTACCGAGCAAGCAGATGACGTTTCTGATGGAAAGAAACAACTCTCGCTTGTAGATGTGAAATTTGTTGTTTTCCCTTTGTTAGTCTGGTGTTGAAGAATCATAGGCCGTTGTCCTCCCTATAAAAAAGCTAGTTTGAGGCGAGCATAGTTTACACGGGTCATTATCAACAAGACCACTCGTTGTAGAGTGATGTGCTTGCCGGGTTAGAATTTTGAACTCACTCCTTATCTCTTTCAGCTGTTGTATCCGTGTGATGTTCGGAAGGATTAGGCTCGCACAATACGCCTAACAGTCTGCCCATAGGGCAGCGATGCACCTATAGGATGTTTGGCGTCAATAGTCCACGGTTATCCCTAACTATTTTACGACTCCTAAACTGGTTGGATTTCTCAAGCTATAAAAGAATTTAATTTGCTATTTGTGTGGCACTATGATATTTCACATTCCTTTACTAATAATTATCCTACGCTTGCACCGGAGTCTGACAATGAAAAGCATTGCGGTAGCTTTAGAAAAAAGCTAAGATGGTGACACAAAAACACGGGCGTGACGTAGAAATCCATCACCTAGTAATCACTGTGGTAGTGATAAATAAAGCCAATATTTGACGAAATATTTTAATTAACTAGCTAGTTTTTTTTATATAAACGTTAAACTAGATTCATTTATCGACATAGTTAACGTACGTGTCCTAATGACAACCCTTTTCTAACTCACACGTAAACAATTTACTCACACGTAGCTGTATATTTTGTTGGTTTCAAGTTTTGAGTGACTTTGTTTATCTATTACATCCTAAATCTATATAAAACGCAGCTCTAAAAATTCCAACATCAAAGTACATTTATTTATAATATTAATCGTAAGATCGTTAAATTAATTAACAAAACTTACAGCAATGCGGTATGACGGGGACGCTATGGGCTTTTACTCGCGTTAATATTATCACATCGGTATATGCCTATCTCTTTCTGTTCTTCTAGGGCAATGTGTATCTGATAAGGGTTTCTCACTAGTTTCGTTGATCTTGTACATTCTATATCTATGGGCAATTATGAAACAAAGTCTAAAATTTTATATGCGTTTTAGAAAAAATATTACCACCAAGTTATACCGTCAATAATATGATTAAAAAGATGAATGTTAAAACAGGCTTCAATTCACAAGTATTTGATGCTACAAAGAAGAGATAAGTATTTTTTCTAGTGTTAAAAAGTTACATACATACATACATACATACATATATTCACGCCAAGTCCCTTACGGGTAGGTAGACAGAGTGTATCGAGTGCCAGACCTCACGATCCTGACAAACCTGTCTTGCTTCCTTCACATTGATTTAAGCCTTTTCATACAAACACGCCAGTTTCGGAGACTCTTGACACCACCCTCGGATAATATTTGATTAATATAATTTCAGACAAATTTAAGGATTTAATTGGATTAAATAAACATAACAGTATATAAGACTGAATATAATATGAAATGCTGTCGGTTAGCCCTTATGAATTAGCCGATAAACAATGTTATCGCAGAAAAAAAAACAACTGTCAACTATAATAGCTGTCTGTCAATAGTTTAAGATAAGTAGGTACGTGATAGCATGGGAGCACGCCTGCACATCACGTTGAAAGAAACATAGGTCGTAGCGCCATATTCGTAGCAATCGAGTTTTGGCATTTAACATTTTTTTTAATGGCATGCCCATAGATTTAGGATGTAATAGATAAACAATATTAGTCTAAACCATAGATTTAGGATGTAACAGATAAACAATGTCAGTCAAAACATGAGACAAAAAAATATACCTACGTATGAGTAATTTGTTTAAGTATGAGTTAAAAATTGGGTAGTCATTAGGCCACGTACGTCAACTATATCGATAAATGAATCTAATTTAGTGTTTATTTAAAAGAACTAGCTAGTTAATTATTATGTCCCATCAACTATTGACTTTACTTATCACTACCACAGTGATTGTTAATGGATTTCTACGTAAAGCCCGTATTTTTGTGTCACCATTTTAGCTTTTTTCTAAAGCTACTGCAGTGCTTTTTATTGTCATACTCTGGTGAAAGCGTAGGATAATTATTAGAAAAATAGTGTAAAAGATCATGGCATACACAAAGCAAAGCCTTTTTTTATGGCTTGAGACAGTCAACCATCATAATATGACTCTTCTTAAAATAGTTCGAGACAACCGTGGACTATTGACACCAAATATCCTATTGTTACATGATACATCACTGTCCTGTGGCCATACTTTTAGGCGTATTGTGCAAGTCTAGCAGCCCAACACTTCACACCCGAACATCACACAGACACAACAGCTGAAAGAGGTATGGTGAATTTGAAGTACCAACCGGGCAAATGGCTGCACATCACTCTCCTATCAGGAATCTTATCCTGGGATCCTATCTCTTTCCGTCAGGAACGCCAACTGCTTGTTTGCACATATGATATAAAAAAAAAAAGAATATAGCGGTACGAGGTCATAAAGCTTGGTCTAATTGTAAAGAAGTTATACAAAAATTTGTTATTTTTCTCTAATTCCATAATTCTAAATCACAAAGTGCTATATTTGTAATAAAAGATTCAGAAGTAAAACCAAGCTAGGCTTAAGTAATCTAGCCATGAGTACCATTTGCGTAATGTCTCATGTGTCACTTGGAGTCCACCTATCTTTATTTAAAATCGTCTTAGTAAAGTATTCGTTAGGAATGTATTAGAACATAATTATAAATTAATATAATTTACTTTACCGAGCTTCCCCGAGCCAAAAATATTATTTCCGTGCCCCCTTAAGTGATTTTCAATAAAAATAGGAAACACACATTTTTGTTATTAATTAAAATATTTATTTTTAGGTATTTTAAATAGGTAGAATAAAGATAAAATACATATATTGATTAAGGGTAAAGAACGGAAGAAAACATTTAAATAGTAAAATACTTTCACGAAAATCAAACTAAACTACACTTTGTGTTAATCATGTTTCTCTCGGACAAACAAATCGGGTTATTATGAAACTTATCACAATTGCACTGCAACTGGCACATTGTTTTTTTGCAGAGAGGATTTTAAGCCTACAGAGTCCTCATCCTCCCACTTCCCGACTTCAAAACACCCATAATTTATTTTTCTGTTGTTTTTATGTTTTTTTTCTTTTTAGAGCGATCCCCTGGGAAAATTCATCGAAATACCTAGTGATCACTTTAGGTAAAAATATGTCGTTTGAACCGCATACTTAGCGTGTCACATCGACCATACATCCCAATAGACTCCGCACATAAGGCAACACGGTTCTGTCAACACATAAGTGTAATTGTTCTAATGTAGCTTATTACTTAAAATAATATGAACAGTATCGACCAGGTTTGTGACCTGTAAACATTGTCGCGTTATTGTATAACAAACAGATATAAAATGACTGCTTGTTCAATTAAATGATACGGTAAAGACACCCGCACTTCAAATTACCGAAAGGTAGTACAACCTTCCGTAGGTTAATTAAAAATAATAACATTCATAATTACATTTTCAATTATTTGATGTTTATCGGAGTTCATCATATACTGGTCAGTCATTGTTAGATGCGGGTTTATATCCCTTTCTTACACATGTGATTTTCAAGCTATCACTTTCGTTTGCATACAGCTAGTGATAGTCTAATGTGCAAATCTATATTATCGATATTTTTATTTATTTATCCTGATTAGGATACCGGTCTTGTACCGTCATTGTATGTAGGTATTTATGTATTTTATCGATAAATTTAAGCACTGACAGACAGTAGAAAACTTACTCTG
Source organism: Calephelis virginiensis (assembly GCA_002245475.1). Lineage (NCBI taxonomy): Eukaryota > Metazoa > Arthropoda > Insecta > Lepidoptera > Riodinidae > Calephelis > Calephelis virginiensis. Next base: position 272,510 of record NJDC01000511.1, on the reverse strand, counting down.
TGTACTTTTGAGCTGGCCTCTAGATAGATACTCTTTTTTATGTGAGAAGGCAGCGAACAAGCACACGGCTCTCTTAATGGTAACAGATAATCATGGCCTATAGACACCATTGATGTCACACAATATTTGACTTATGTTCCTCCCCTGCAAAACGCCAATTACAGACGTAACGACCTAATATATTCAAGTACGGATATTACTCTCAACCGCAAAAATGTGTGATCTTGAGACGTTGTGTTGCATAGCTGCGATGTGACGTGCAATAACAAAATGCGATATAATTCGTTACAAGGTCATACTTCATAAAACAAAAGGCATATCGATAAAATATATTGTTCGTATTAAATATGTCTCATCCCTAATCTTACATGTCTGTATTTAAATATGACGTTTTGTCATTGCAAGGGCCAATAAGAAAGCAGTTCCGCGCTTCCCCGCACTTCAGCTATTTGCCAGAATTATTTCAAAGCAAAATTATAAAGAATAGGCGTCTATTGGGATGAATGGTCGATGGCGTGTCACAAACAAGGCTAAGTTCGCACTTAGCCGTCTCTATTATCTAAATAATAAAAACAGTAAAATGTCACTTCGTAACGAAGTGACACTTTACAAAACATGTGTTAGACCCATATTAGCTTACGGTAGTGTAGCCTTCTCGCATACCTTCCCGACCAATATTAAAAATTTACAAGTACTTCAGAATTTGCGTTCAGTTGCGAACTGCTACCGGTACTCCGTGGTACGTTCGCAACGAGGACCTACATCGCAACCTCGATTTATCTACGATAGCGCAGAATTTCAAAGAACTATAAGCATGTTACTTTGAACTGCTGTCCACCCGAACCCGGTGTTAGCACCCGCGTGTGACTACGCACCGGCCGCGATCGCACCCACTAATCGTAGAAGACCCCACCACGTGTTATTGGATCCTCCGGACCCAATAACCGGGGCAAACGCTATACTCCCTCACAACCCTAACAAAAACTCACTAAACAACATCACTCTACACCGTCGCCGCTGGTCTTGGCGACGAAGACCTCTCTTACGCCGATTGACAAGCCGCCACTACACCTCCATCAAGTCCACTCAGTAACCAGAACGCAGCACCAATTCGAGGTACGGTCTCCCGGGAGACAGCCCTTTTTGCTGACGTTGTAGGTAACAGTCCAATCCATTTAAATAATGTCTCGGGCTAAGCACTCTGCTCGGCCTAAAATAGCTCGGTGAAGTAGAAAAAACCTCGCGAATAGTAACAAATTAGCCATTCAAAAAAAAAACACCCTTGAGGAAAAGCACTGCCTGCTAGTAATACATTAAAGATGAGTGAGGACGTTAAGTACTTGATTGCTCTATTCGAGATACCGTCCGGCCCCGGGCCTTTTTGTTGTGAATAGACCGCCTTGGACTTTGGTGAAGCCGTCGTTCGAGGCTGAATAGTTACAAGTACTTATGTACTCGTTTATGTCTACGAGAGTCTTGTTCGAGCAAGCGGACGAATAGGCGGCCCGAGAAGCGGGTGAGGGGGACGAAGCGTTGTTGGGACGTGGCGGTACCGACGCACGCGAGACTGCGGCCGGCGGTGTGGGTGTCGATGGACGTGGTGCCCAGCCGGCTGCACAGGTATCTTCGCGCGTGAGACTAGAGACGGGATGTCGGCCGGCCACCCGAAGGCAGGCATCAGCGCGTCCTCGTTAAGCGAGGAAATAGACATAGCAATTTTAAACCTTTGCCTATGTGCCATTCGTATTTTAAAGAAAAGAACTGTCAGAGTTCAATGCTACAAGCTAAAATTTTGTTCGTCAGTCGGCAGTCTGATACGTAGTATCTCTAAGTAGTCTGTGCATGGGAGTTTGCTGTCTGATGCGTTAGCATCTATAGTAGTTTGTGCTTTAAGTAAACTTCATACAAAATTCGGATTTGCTATATATCTGTGGAAGTCCCGCTTTTTATTACCTCGTAGCAGTGTTCTTATTGATACGGCAATTGCCGTAATATACGGTAATTCACGTTTATTTTGTCACAAAATACGGCATACGGCAGGACTTTTAATGCCGTATCAAAAAATACGGCAAATGGCTATAAGTGAAACAAAACATTTTTTAACCAGAGTGCAGCTAAACGAACCACTCTTAACCGATAGTCGGTGAAATCCCGACATGTGGCTAAAACAGTTCATATCGCTGTATTGGGACATTTCTTTAACTTCAGTAAATAATGAATATGAAAACATGATAATAGTAAAGTATTTGGTTTATCTATGAATTTACGAAATCTAAGTGTCGGTCGAATAGCTCAAACATTTCGAACAGTTCACTTGGTTTGACTGTGATTTAAACTGATAAAATAAGTGATTGTGATTCCAAAGGACTTTCTACGTCAAAAAGGTTAAACAAACGTATTAAACAAAAAAAAGTGGGAAAGTGGCGATTTTTCAAAGATTGGATTGCTCCTGTTGTTGATGATATATATACAGAGCAAAGTACACCGTAGGTGATGTTAAATTACCAAAATTGACGTGACAAAATGATAATCAAGCAAAATTATGCGAAAGTTAAACATGAATATGAAGTTATACAAACGATAAGAAACCTTTATGGAGAAGAAACAAATGAGTAATAAATATTTTTAAATGATATACGGCAATTTCTTACTTTTTTCCTTAAAATACGGCAATTTGGAATATCACATACGGCAACCCAATTTTTTACGACAACAACACTGCCTCGTAGAGTATATATTAATCTGTGCTTATTACCTACGTAGTATTTATATCAATTTATATACTCTTTGGTACAACCAAAGAGTAAAGTAACTGTCCATAAGTAAAGTAACTGTCCATAAAGGAAAAGAGAAATCTCTTTGCCGATTTTCGAAACCTATGGAAACTACCGCTGTCTGGTGACTGGTTAATTAAAATAAATGTGTCAGTGTGAGTGCATTATATTTACACACATACTAAGAAGGATATTTTTTTTATTTTCGTGGTATTGTAAGGCTACGCGCACACTGGTGATTTATTTATCACCACAACAATAAATTTTATCTTATTCATGTGAAAATTTTATTTGAATAAGAATGTACTGTAACGGTGATCATCACCAGCACGCATGGCCACACCAGATCGTCTCAAATTAGTCAAGTCTTTTCATGAAACGATCATAATGAATTTTCTTACATTTATGTTACATATTACAAAAGGAATTAAATAAACATGAAGTTTATTTTGTCTTCTTCTGTAATATGTAAGTAAAATGAAAAAGTTAAAATGTGATGAAGTTTTAATTTATTACAAATTTACATTAAACATCGTTTATTTCTCAGGTAAATCCTACTGTTTTTCCTGACATACAATTTTGTTTGCATATAAATCAATTTATATAATTGGGAAATCGTGTCAGTTGGATATCCATTTTGAAAAGTTACTGCCCATGAGCTATGACTTACAGGGTGCGGAACTGAATGCGTTTAAGCACCTAAAAGTTACAAGATATATTGATAATAAGCAATTACCACTTTCGCCAACAACGCTTTCCCCGTGTTGGTCAAGGTTCCTTTGCAGAATAGACCATCTGTCTTCCTGTCAGACTGCTCGTGAAAGGTGAGCATAGGCTTACAGTCAGAAACACCGTAACATCTCACTAGATGGTAGAGTTTCGTAACGACTCGCCCAGATTGTTACCACCACCTTACATGTTCCTGCCACCATAACGTCAGTGCTTGACGGTGACGTGTTCCGGTTCGGAGGATAATGTAGCTGGTAAACTTACTTTTGATTAAGGCTTAACATCCCGGCCTTAGGTTGGCAACGCACCATCACCACCTTTGGTGTTACTAGGCGGCGTCAATTTTTTATCACAAGGAAATCCGTCTGCTTGTTTGCCTTTCAATATGTTCCAAAAAACTAACATGCAAATCATTTTATCATCAAATGCACTCAAGTAACCAAGAAATACAAGCTATTTACGCCCAACTTCATCAGCGTACAATATATTTTCATACAAAATGTCATAATACTATTACTGTCCGTACTATTACTTTAAATTCGAATATATGTATATTGTGATATATTGACTAGAACCCCATTATTATTTAATAATAAAATGGAATTATGGACTCTGGACTCAATCAACCAAAAACGGATGCAACACACTAATGTAGTAATATTTTAATACACCAAACAAGAAACCTCGCAAAGATGTTTTGAACTTTCAGACGTTCGTTAGCCAATCACGCTTATCTTTCTATCTTGGACATGTCTTAAAATCGGATCCGATTGTCCTAAAATTTGGCTTAGAAGCAGTTTTACCAGAAGTGCAGTCATAGAAAAATAAGTAGGAACTGATACAGTTTAATGAACGCGAGTGTCTTTTTTAAATGTTCTCCAAGGAAGCTCACTAATCTGCAGACGCGGGTGAAAGGCCTACAATATACTGATGTAGTTATTTATGTAATAAAAACTTACTAAGTTCATCATATCCGAAATCACACCTCGATTTTAGTTTTCCAACCATACATTTCATGGTGGGACAAAATTAAAAACACAACAACAAAAGCAACAAGAAAATAGCCACCAAAAATTAAGAATATGAAATAATAACAAAAAGATAACAGAGAAATTTTAAAATTTAACAATTTTCGGAAATGTCACATTTGACAAGAAACTTTAAAAAGATGGGTGCACAGACCAACTATAGTACTCCGATAATAATTCATACAAATTCTGTGGGACCAAAATGTCTTACAGCGCCATCTCTTGGTTCCCACAAACATACTCAATGCAACTTGTGATTTTAGATTATTATTGAATACATTTTTACACATGACAATTTGTGTTTTTCATCATATATGTATTTTTTAAATAAATAATATAGTTTTAGAAATTACTGCCAATCAAGAAAGTATTTAGCATGTTTCCGTATACTTGTTTTTCTTTCGTTTTTTTATATTTTTAGGTAGTGCATGATTAATCTCATTAAATGAAAACTTACTTACAGTCTTAATAAAAAATCCATGTTAAGAAAACAACAAAAAGCTAAATCTCTATATTTTTTGGTAATCATTCATATATTATAACCTAATGTTTGTGGTTTAAATCTTATGGAAAAAAAACATAGTTTTAAATACCATCGATTTTCCACTAATAGTAAATGCCTATATAGACATTCGGAAACCAATTTTTTTTGAGTCTATGATGTACAGAAAATTGTCTTTATCAACCTGCCTCCATCTTTAAATATTCACACCTATTATTATTATGATATTAATTATGAATGAATGAATAAATAGACTTTATTGTGCACAAAAATTTACAAAATAATACACACTCTTTCACTTATAATCTATAGCTTAGGTGCATATAGGCGGTCTTATCGCTTCAGAGCGATCTCTGTCAGACAACCTTAGGGTTAAGGTAATTTAATTTTCAAAAAAAAATATTGGTGATGTACAAGATATGCATTTGTGTTTTGAACCTCGGTGTAATTTTATCAGTGTGGGTGTTTATTAAATTTATTACAGTCTTCATTCAAAACTACTGTGTATTAGCAGAATTATTATTTAATATCTCTGGTATTAGTATTACCGGCTTACACGATATTGTGGGGTTAGACCAATTTGTGTAACTCTTCCAGGGATAATATTTGTTTATTTGTTTTTTGTTTATTTATGAGTCTGTGATTTTTTCACTTTTTTACTATTATTTGGTATAGATTACGTTTGGTAGGTAAGTTACGTGTCGAAATCTACGACACTTTTGTTCTAAAAAAGTGTTTCTCATAATTACCAATAGAGGTGCTGTTCATAGTTTTTATACGAATAATTTACAGCGACAGCAGCGAGTACAAACTTAATAAGACGTAAACTCATGGTAATGGCTCTGTTTCGCAAATTGCAAAATGTGTACTTTTTAAAATCTTTTCGGAATTTAGCCACGTCTTTTTATTTTCTATGAGTTTTACTCCATCTCTCGGGTCCCATAGAAATTACTCAAACAGTCTAATGGTAAGTAACAATGACGATAACACCTTGATGTGTGTGACACGAGATTGAAAATTGACAGTATTCATCACTATAGATAATAAACTATGACCATCACTGTAGTTTTTGATCTTCGATGTCACAATCAGATGTGATTTTGACTCCGTCATCTGACGATAGAGTCGCTGCTGTTCATACAATTTTGACATTATTTTGACTGTGCACCCATTGGGTACAACTAAGATTGCTTTGAATGCTTAGTTGTGGTTTTACTTATTAATTTACACTAAAGATTCGTTCTTTCTTGAAACGTTGATTTAATTTTTATTTCAAAATGGTTGATGATCTGCGGAAGCATTTGAATTACCTCCTTGAAAAGTAATTACAACATTTAGCATTATTTTTATTTTTTTTTAAAGATTTCTTATCTTTTATTTGCTTTGTAGGGTAAATGGTCTTCATTGTATTTTAATTACTGATAGAGACGGTGTCCCTGTGGTAAGGTCTGTGACAGAGAAAGCTCCTCAACTTGCCCTACGACCAAATTTTATATCCACTTTTGGCATGGCTACAGATCAAGCAAGTAAACTCGGACTAGGGAAAAACAAGACTATTATTTCAATGTATTCAACTTATCAGGTTAGTATTTTTCTTGTAGTATATCACAGGTACATCATTCATATCTTTTTTATTAAGGGAACCTGCTAAAATTTTCACATATTATCAATTTTGTTTATTTATTACCAGTATAGGAATACTATTTGGAAACCAATTAACTTAATTTATCACTTTTGTTTCTTATCACAAGCCCAACAAATTTCATAATATTTTCCATTAATAACTTGTATTTTTCCTGGTATCTGTTAATTTTACCCAGTCTCTTCTCCTAATATTAATTGTGCTACATTCCATGCTATGTTGATAGACCTCTAATCTCTTCAAAACCCTTTTCGTCTTATTAATAAACAAAGACTAAAATGCTCCAAGATTTAAACTGGTATTATAGTTGACATCACACTGTGATACAGACTTAACTTTTATTTTGGTAATTGTTTATTAATTAGGAAGTTTGAGCTAACTCTCAAGTCGGACACCTTTACCCAAAGGCTTCTACTCTACTGTGTTACTAGACATTTATTAAAAACTGTAATAATGACTCAAAAAAAAATTCTTCATTACTCAATTTAGAGCCTAGTAGCTTTTTGTTGAGAGCCCAGTTGCTCTTCTTTGAGAGCCCAGTAGTTTCTCATGAGCTATTTATTCTTTTCTCAATTTCTCATAAGTTGGAAATTTTTTGACCAAGATGATGAATCATACTAATATTGTAAATGTGAATGTTTGTATGTTACTCCTTTCCACAAAAACTGCTAAACCGATTTTCATGAAATTTTGCATACACATAGACGATAACTTGGATTTACACATAGGATAGTTTTTATTCCGAAAAATTTATCCTGTGTGACTACACGGAAAGTACAGCTAGTATATCATATATAAAGCATTGTTTCTTTCTGTTGGCTAGTTATAAATTTTGTCTTGGATGTGTTCAATTCTCTATATACATGTTCGAGGATAGCAGTTTGCATGTTTATTTATTATATTTTGTATAGTATGGGTGAATGACAATTTTAAGAATAATGCTAGGCTAGGGTTTCCAACCACTCTGTTCAAAATACTATGATACAGTTTTTATTATATTATGCTATTAACTGATAAAAACAAAATTAAAGTATACAAAATACTTAATATAAATGTGCTGAATTGTCATATATTAACTTTTTGTTCTATCTCAATATTTACTGAAAGAGTTTTTTCAGTAATAGAAGTAAAGTGGTAGTGGTAAACAAGAATAGATTTCTAAGTGAATTTAATAAAAAAAGTGAGCATGTTTATATTATTTTAGATTTAAAAATCTTCATTTGTGTGAGAAGAACAAAAAAATGACTTAAAATATTCAAACATTTAATACGGTTTGTTATTATACAGTACTGTTTATGCTCTTTCTAAGAGACCTAAATATTTTTTTTATAAAAAGATACTTTTTATATTCTATATACTTTTTTCTTGTAAAAGCAGTTGGCAACCTTTTGTGCAATGAAATATATAACAAAAGTAATATTATGCTTGTCTTTATAATATCAAAAACATTACATTATTAAAAAGCTAATGCTAAATGCTTGCGTGATTCTAAATTACACAGAGCCATTTCTTGACAGTGAAGCACAATTTTTTTAAGAGTTGGTTTTACAGTACCTACAAAAAAGCTACTTACTGGATCTCGTTCAAATCAAGTTTCGGTGGAAGTTTACATGTTAATGTGGGTCATATATTTTTTAGTTTTATTGAGTAAAATATTGTAGAAACCTCAACATCATTATTGAAAACCTATCGTAGTTACCCCACACATATGGATTTGATGAAATTTTTTTTTACTTTTAGTTCTAAGTCTGGGGAACCCTGACAATTTATTGTTATTTTTCTATTCTTGCATAAAAATCTAAATGCGCTTCACAGAATAAATCTACTTACCAAGTTTCACCAGCATAACATAGACATGACGAATCTATAAGGGTTTTGAAGCCAAAAAAACGAAATAAAAAATTCATAAAAAGCTTAAAGTAGTAAATGTATTTTTTTTTATGATATGGGAAGACAAACAAGCAGACGGATTTCCTGATGGTAAGAAATTCTCGCCGCCTAGAGACACCAAAGGAGGTAATGGTGCCTTGCCAACCTGAGGCCAGGATATTAGGCCTCGAGCAAAAGTAAGTTTATCGGCTACCATACCCTCCCGACCGGAACACGTCATGACGTTATGGCGGTGGTACCAATCTGGGTAAGTCGCTGCGAAACTCTACCACCCAGTCAGATGTCACGGTGTTAGTGACGGTAAGCCTATGCTCGCCTTTTACGAGCTGCCTGGCAGAAAGGCAGATAGTCTATTCTGCAAAAGAGCCCGGACCAACACGGGGCAACACAATTTTTTATACGCATTTCTAAAAACAAATAAAGGGGTAAGCACAGGCACAACTTGTGCACTTACAGGTAGCCAAACAAAACTTAGTCCCATTATGTGACAGGTGGCAAGCCTATCGCCAACTGGGCACATATCTAATCCCGGGCAACATTATTTTTATAAAAAAATTAAAAATATACATTTTCTAATTTTTTTTCGATGCCCGACCTGGGGATCAAACCCGAGACCTCAAGAAGTCAAGTCCGACGTTGACTGCTAAACCACACAGGCGATTTCTAAACTTGCTTATTGTCTAAAATCTACAACAAATTTATTGACCAATTCTTGTTATATATATATATAAAAACAAATTTATTTTTTCGTTGGTCATCACATCATGTCTGATTGGAAAGACCAATTTTGCTGATTCCTTTTGTGTTTTGATATTTATTGTCAGAAGAAGGTTCATACGTAAAATTATTTAATATTCATAGTTACTACAGGATAATGTCTATTGGCTCAGCTAGTATTGTATAATTATAATTGTAGCACCTATTTTGTAATAATTATCACTGAATAAGTTGTTTGATTTCAGGTTATTCAAATGAATAAACTGCCTTTAGTGATAACATTTATAGGCAGTGACAACTGTAATACTGGACATATTCTAGCATTAGAAAGCCAAATAGAACCTTTCCTTAAGGATTTAGAAATGATAGTTGCTGATGCACCTTGAGGAAGTCATCAGAAACTAATGTGTGGCTAGTACGAGATTGCATTTCTGACAACTTGTATCTATTCATGAAAACTAAACTATTTAGATGTCCCAATGACGGGTAAAAGGCAGTAAAAAAAATAAAGATTATAAAAACACATGTAAAAATACTTTTTGACATGATGTACTTTATTGACAGCATGAAGATTTTTTTAGTAGTATTGCAAGGCAAACAAGCAAACATATTTCCTGTTGGCCACACTGCCCATAGACATCATACATGTTGATGTGGAAATAATCTAAGTCTGTGATGTAAAGTCTCTTGTTCACACTAATTTTGTCCATCATCCTATTTTCAATACCAGTATGTGACCGTAGCAAGCACTGATGTTAGTAGTATTGAAAGGAGTTATGAAATTTTGATTATATAAAACATACAGTACTAATATTTAAATTATGCGCTTTGACTTGACACTTTTTACTTTTATTGTTAAATTGGCTGACCTAATCTAAATTTAAGCGAAATGATTAATTATGTAATAACAACTCTATGTAGATATGTTTAAATACATTCGGATTTCCGAAGCTTGACGAATATAGCCAAAGCGCATAATTTAAATAGCACTACTATACCTACTTACTACTAACTTTACTGTAAGTGTAACATAGTAATAACATAAACCAGATTTACTTTAAATACCTAATTGGCTTTATACCAAATTGTCAGTAATAGTTATTTTTATTGAAATAGATTGATAGCTGGGAGAATTGCAACTTTTTAGTCAGCTGCATTGTAATGGAAATAAGAAGTTATTATGATTTGTTATTTAATATTGTATAAGCATTGTATAATAGTTGTGTAACAGATTTTATAACCTAAATTAAGCTTAAGCGTAAATAAATATTTAATGTTGTGTAATATTGATAGTTGAGTTTTTTATTTGTATCAATTACAATGAAATGTTAATTTTTTTAATTCAAAATATGTTTTTTTCACGTTAACCTACAAGAGGCACTTATAACGCGTCTGTGTAATACAAAAATATACATGGGGTATCCGAATCACCTGTATGTATGTATGTTTGCGATTTTTCATAGTTTGCGAGTTATGATGCTTTTTTGCTCTTTTGAGAATGTTCGATCTGATCTACTTATTTTTGCAATAGAATCATAATGGGTATTAATTTTATGCTCAGTATAATCAGCTTCGTAACTTGGATGAAACTTATGTAAGTTTTGCTCTAAAGTGAAAAATTTGAATTACGACTTAAATTTTCAACTTAAAATTAAAAAAGTAAGTAAGTAATTTCATGGTTTCTAAGTAGACCTCAAAAATGTGCCAGACTTTCAACTTTCATGATCATAAAACAAAAAGGAGTACTTATTGGGCATATTACTTTATAATTTTGATTTTAAATGATTGAAGTAACAATACAAAATCGCAGACCAATTGGCCTGTGCACTGAACTAAATTCTGAGGGCCTTCCAGGTACTGTATAATTAACACGAAGTGCAAGTAGGGGCAAATAAAAGCATGAGCAATGCAAAATGGTGTTGCACTTGATAAAGAACCACAAGGAAGAGTCCCTTAAAACTCACTGGATTGTCACCTGTTACCATGAATAAATGTACCTACCAAGAGGTCTAGCACTTCAGCCTCAGGTTAGCAATACCTAGCTTGTGACATTATTAACCTTGCTATTATTATAACTATGAGTGTCAAATGAAAGGCCTTTTCATGAAAACTCTGCATAGGGTTTAGTGTTTGGTATAATGTTGTGCCTGTATGGTGGCATTAGAAAAAAAATAACACGGATTTTTTGATGGTGAGCAGCATACGACATTAACAGATGTGAGACACAAGTCAGGTAAATCCTAAAAACTGCATACCTAGGTAGCTGGCAAGGTAGAGTGAGCTGTATTGTTTTTAGCTAATATGTATTTTTATCAACAAAAAAAACTAAGATTTATTAATTTTGATAAAAAAATTCAGTAAATTAGATAACAACATTTTGGCCGAGGCAAAACTAAGATTCTCAGAGAATAATATCATAATTCATAAATAACTAAGGAAGAACTGGCGTGAGAAGAGGTTTGCCTGTAAGTGCGTTGACTACATTTTTGGCAGCCAAAACCCCCATGTCACTGCGAGTTTGAACTGTAGCACTTCCAATGTGTGGGAGTACAACTGGAAATAAAAAAAATAATTTTAATTACCTATCTGTATTATGTATAAGAGGGTGGATTGAAAAGAACTCGTGGATTGAAACTACATTTCAGTGTAGTTAATTGTGTGCAGTTCGAAACGTGTACCAAAGAGTATATAAATACTACGTATTTGTTTAAAGTTTACTTGAAAAAGTATAACTCGTAAAATTTGAAAGTAAGTCTAAAGGCATTCAGATATAAGGCAACTAGTGTCATAAGATTTGGGCGAGTAAAAAACATAGCAAACTTATTTTTTTTTATTTTTGGATATGAAAGTTGCGCTAAACTGACGTAAATCTAAATAAAATTATTTACTTTGCAATTTTCCGCCAAAAAGTTGGCGGAAAATTGCAAATTAAATCATTTTAATTACATTTAAGTATGGATTTCCGCAAAGTAACGCCTTCTTCTATTAATTTTCTAAACTGACGTGTATAATAATTATTATTTGTAATTTTATATATTTTTAAACAACAGCAATCGGCTATGCTTTCTACAAATGGAAGGGGCTATCACCGAAAGCCTACCATGACGTACATATTACCATGATCAGAACGTTAGGGTGCTGATTATGTATCTCAGTTGCCAACTAAAAATGGTAGTGTACATTAAATAGCTGTCAAATGACGTGTTTTATATTAATTGCTATCTACAGTAACCAACAGAAATACAGTAGAGATAGTAAACACAAATGACGTCATTTGATGTACACTTTTGCAGTTTGAGTTGGCAACTTACCATAATCACCCCCCTGGCTTAGTCTTCCAGGGTCGTGATAGTTGGCACTCTGCCCAGCATGCAAGGGATTTGGAGTGAAAATTATATGAATTGTTATTAAGTTTTCTTGATTCCGTTTAGAACAAAACATTTAAAAATTGACAAAAAGCACACTGTTCAATCTAGGATCTGTCTTAAATGGATTTTTATTTCAGTTTTACAGTACTTCAAAGTAAATATATCAATTTCGGAGAAGAAGGTGCTACGAAAAATAAGGAAGAATTGCTGAAGCTTATACCTGGATGTTCTGCCTTAGTCTGGGTTTCCCATCATCCCATAACTAATGAATTGTTGGATAAAGCAGGTACTATCTAAATTCACTTTTTCTGACTTCTTGTATTCTCGACATTTAATAAAAATGTAGTGAACATAAATTTACATTTGGTAGGTACATTTGTTGAGTTCTATGGGCTGTGACTTAAGTAGTAAGTAGGTAAGTACTTAAAAATGTATTAGTAGGCAATTATTGTTGTCCTGCTACTAATCTGCCACTATCCTTTCATTCACAAAATCTAATTAATTAGTTAAAGCCCAATCACATTATGCGATATTAAGACGGTCTTAGTAGGACCAAGTCTCAGTAAGACTGCATCTGCTTGCTGTTAATCAGCTATCACGTACTAACTAATTTTCAAGGGGTTAGCAGCCGGATTGTGAAAAATGAATCTCGATCTGGAAGACCTTCGACGTCAACTACTGACGAAAACTTTAAAATTAATTAATTATGGGAGACCGCAGAGTAAAAATTAGAGAGATTATGGATATCTCCTTTGAATATATCATTATCCTTATCAGTGACCTCAAAATATCATAATCAACGAATTGGGTTTTTAACAAAGTGTCTTCGAGGTGGGGTTCGGTGCCTGCTTTCAGTTTAACAAAAAATATGGCGAATTCATGCAAACGTTTTTGCGGACTGTTTTGAATGAATATTTAAAGTAAATATTACAATTTGGTAAAAATATTTAAAATACATTACCATTTAATCCTATATATAATAATAATATTTGGCGGATCCTTTCAAAGTTACCCAGTAGATACGGCATATCTACATACAATCATAATAATCATAATAATCATAATATTTTTTACAATTAGTGTATGTCTGTCTGTTTGTTCTAACTAATCTCTGAAACGGATGGACTGATGTTGAGACATTGGCAGGTTAATTAATTTAGGCTACTTTTATTTTTAAAAAATGTAATAGATTAACTGGATAAATTAAATGACGTTAAATTCTAAACGGAATAAGTCTCGGGCACAGCTAGTGTGTATAGAAAACTGCTAGAGTAGTATTTAATTATGAAAACATTGAGTTTTCAAACAACTTACACACGTTAGGCAGTTTTAGCAGCTTATGGTCCTTCGGGAGAGGCTCTGGAGTCGTTACATCCAAGCCTGCAGCGTAGATATCTTTATTCTTCAAAGCATCATACAGCGCATCTTGATCTACCAATTCTAAAATTACAGAAATGTAAACGTAATTGTTTTGGCTAAAAATTAATGTACGAGCTAGTGACAATTCTCACGACAGACGACTCTTTGAATCCATGCTTGTATCTTACGAGGAGCCTAAGCCTAAGTTTAATTAGTATTTAAAATTACTATATATCTTACCTCCACGGCCAACATTGATGAGGATAGCATTCTTCTTCATCTTTGCAATGGTAGTTGTGTTGATCATATGCTTGGTTTCGTCATTTAAGGGCACTGCCAAAACTATGAAGTCACTTTGCGACAGCAAATCATCCAGTGACACAAACACTGCTTTTAATGCTTTGCCTGTAAATTGTAACATTCTTGATGATTTCGGGTAAATCTCCGTTTGGATGTAGTGCTGCGAGCGCAGATCAGTTGTAGGTAAATATTTATTCAGTAATAAATTATATTTTTTTACCTTCCGGTTTCTCCCGGTGTCCAGTGTAAAGGAATTTGGCGACTTCAAAGCCCGCCAGCCGCTTAACTACAGCTTGTCCAATGCCACCCAGACCGACGATACCCACAGTGCTGCCTCGTACGTCTTGACCTAAAACCTTGTTGAAGCCAATCTCCCATTCTCCTCTGTAATTGAATATTCATTGTTAAAAGAAGAAGTTTTTGAAGAAAATGCCATTCAAACTACTGGTAAACTTTGTACCTGATTCTGTAGTGAAACGTGATAGATGCAATCTTATATCGGATAGACGTTGTAGAATTTTCGCTTTGCCGTTACGATAGTGTTCGCCATTGTCGTATTTCAATATAGGTGGCGAAATGATCCTGGCTGTATTTCAGTCTAGATACCGTAGATATTATGATGTTTAGGTACCTACCATTCCTATCATTCTTACTTAAGTCAGTTTTGCAGAACGTATCAATTTGTCATCGCGAGAGCTATTCTAATTAATGCCGTAGCTTAAAAAATATAAAAAAATATATAGCTCATCAGATGGAGCTGTTTCTTCCAGCTAACTGTTTCTGAATGACTGTTTGTTTGATAATGACTGATGTCGCACTATACCCAGATTTTTTTTTACTGTTGGTTTCAACACCTTTTCTTACATAGTTTGATGCTGATTGGGAAGTCACAATTAACGAAGACAATTATTGGCATTAATGGTCTTAAAGCAAAGGATACAACAGTGATGTCTGTTTATCCATGGCCGAGTTTTAGTGCCTAATTTGTTGCATTTTTATGTTACACAAACATTGTATACTTACGCTTTCGCTCCTTTCAGCAATGGCTATTTCTGATATGGCACGACCAGATAGGTACGTCCGAATGGTAGTTGAAATGTTAAAAACTAATTCTTCCGCAAAAATAAATAATAAATAGGTACCTGCGCACTTGGTCCAAATTTTCAGTAAAGCGTCTCGCTGCACCCAGAATAAGAGCAACAGCTATTTCTGCCACGGCTGGGCTTAATACGTTTGGTGTGTTGGAGAGTTTGATGCCACGAGCAGTCAGCTCTTTTACATTGCAGTGATTGTACCCTGCTGATGCTGTGCTTACAATTTGCAACCCGGGTCCTAAAAAAGTATTCTTCTTATTTTAAAATATCCCGTTTTTATCTATGTTGGTCCGGGTCCGCTGAGTAGAATAAACCATCCGATTTTCTGCCAGGCAACTCGTAAGAGACGGTCTTATGTTAAGATATGTCATTTACCAACAAGACCAAGAAGACTCATGATGGAGTGCTGTGCAGCAACTTAACCCGGGTATGGATTTACCGCCTCTCATATTCATGCTCCCATCATGACTCTGCCATGTACGAGTCTGGAGTGTAGGGTAGCCGGTAGATTTGCACAAGGGGCTTTCAGGTTAGCGACGGACCTGTAACTTCTATGATACCTATCTGTGGGCAGCCGTTGTCTCTTGCCATCAGGAGAGTCGTGCGATTGACCTCTAACAAAAAAAAAATACGAAATTGCCACTACCAATAAAAGTAAGTAAGTAAGTATCTTCACGCCCATATCCCCGAAGAGGTAGGCAGAGGCACAACCAGGGCACCCACGACTAGCCGAAGAGACTAAGTCCCACAATGTGGCAAGCCTATCGCCAACCGGGCACATTTTCAATCCCGACCAAAATTTTTTTTATTAGAAAATTGGAAAAATCCAAAATTCTTTTTGTTGGCCGACCCGGGATTCGAACCCGGGACCTCATGCAGTCAAGTCCAACACCCGGACCGCTAGAGCACAGAGGCTACCAATAACATTCCTAAAAGGCCTATTACATCACGCGATATTAACCACTAGACTGAATACAGCATATTGTCGATAGAATGGTCTCTACCGTGCTTAATGGTTTGCTTGCTTAATATCACAAAAGTGTATTCAAATTTGTTGTTAAATTCAATTCGCGCACGGCAGAAGTGAAGACGTCGTTGTTGCGGCGTGCACAATCGCGTGATTTAATATTATGTCTATATTAGTAAATTAGTAATAAAGAGGAAAGATTTGATTGTTTGTTTGTATTAAATAGGCTTCGAAACTACTGAACTGATTTGAAAAATTCTTTCACCATTAAAAGCTGACATTATCCCTGATGACATGAGCTATATTTGTAACTAGAAAAAATTAAGGATCCCTACTAAAACTTCAGTAATGTAACACAAAATGTAAAAAAATAAGCTATAAAATGTCTTTCATCGCATGCGCTGCGGAAACTATTAATGATAAGATGTTACACATATACTATTTAAATTATACGCTTCGGTATATTTTGTGTTTACGAATTCAACCGATTAAGAAACCAATGTGTGATCGTCATTTTAGCCGCCAAAACTCGTCAGTAGGTACATAGATTAATATGTATATATAGGTAGTAGGTACCTCAACTTTGATGGAAGTGACAGCACGCAATATTTCAGTATTAAGAATTGTATAGAGCCAAGCCAAATTACCTTATTTTTTAATATAGGTTTTTAATTTATTCCTACATAATTTTCAAGGTATTATGGAATGGATACCAATTTAAAAAAGGAAAACCTGTAAGTGGTCAGTCTCGTGAAATAAAATACAACGTATACCTGTACTTTTTAACAGAACCTAATGTTTTTAAAAAGTCTGAAAATTGATATTTTAATAAAGTTCAAGACCGCGTGGTCAAAGCTGGCATATCCAGATGATTTCTGCAAAATTTAATAAGGACAAAGAAAATAATTGTAGGTCTACAATTAACACACCTAAGAAAGGAAAGCCAAAGAAGAATTTCAGGTTAAAACTGGATAGTTTTGATTACAGCGTGATTAGAAACATGATATATGACTTTCATTTAAGATTTAAGGAAGTTTCTACTCAAAAGTCTTTAAAATTTAAACTAATGGACGCTTTTGGTTTCCAAGGATGTGCAGATATACTCATATTAAGAAAAATTCTTAAGGGTATGGGGTTTAGATTTATGAAGACAGAAAATAAAAGAAGTCTCCTTGCAGAAAAATTTGCTATACCTACGCCTATAGAGAATTCAATAAATTAAGAAAATACAGGCATTAAAAGCTGCTGGGAAAAAATATTATATACATAGATGAATTGGCTTGATAAAAATAAAAAAAGGGTTAAACAACCGATTTCCAAAGGTGAAAGCATTATTATCATACTATGTAATGAGAAAGGTTCTGAGCATTACTAATAGGTAAATGTTTAGATTCTTATGGAAATTGACATCAAGCAATAAACGCAGACACATATCAAACATAGCTCCGCAATCAACTGATTCCCAATTTACTTCCAAACAGTGTACTAATAAAAGATGTAAAATAAGCCTTTATTTTGCTAATTCCGCGTAAGCTTACGCGGAATTAGCAAAATAAAGGCTTATTTTACATCTTTTATAATGGATTTCCGCAAAGTAACGCCTGATTCAATAAAATAAAAAAAAAAGTGTACTAATAATCGACAATGCACCATACCATAACCAGTTATTGGTAAAGTCGCCTAATTCTAATACAGGGCAATCTGATATGATAGCTTGTTTGGGTCGGAATCATATTCCTTTAGAACCTACATTAACAAAGCCTGATTTATATAAAATTATATTGACTCATAAAAAAAGTATTGCTGTATTTACAAAATTTTACAAGAGCATGGACATTCAGTTTTACGATTACCACCATATCATCCTGATTTTAACCCCATCGAAAATATTTCACGCCCATATCCCCGAAGAGGTAGGCAGAGGTACAACCAAGGCACCCACGACTAGCCGAAGACACTAAGTCCCACAATGTGATAGGTGGCAAGCCTATCGCCACCCGGGCACATTTCCAATCCCGACCAACATTTTTTTTTAATTAGAAAATTGGAAAAATCCCATATCGAAAATATTTGGTCCCAAATAGGGGGGGCATGTAGCGAAAAAAAATGTTGCTATGAATGTGACCTCGGTAAAAGGACTTATATTAGAAAAAGTTAACATGATTGGACCCGACAAGTGGAAGAAATTATGTGATCATGCTATCAAGTGTGAGGATGAGTACCGGAAATATGAGCCTGTGTTTGATAACCATTCGGATAGATTCATTTTAAAACATTGCTTCCAGCTGCGACAGTAATGATTCTGAGTCTTAAATGTCAGGTATAGAAGTGTTATCAAATTCTGATTAATTGATAAATTTATATTAATTGATGAATTTTGTTTTATTAAAAAAACTGTTCTACTTAGTGGTGTCAGAAACTTATTTAGTTAGTACAACCGATTTATCTTAATTCGATTTTCTTTAATCTGGGGATTTCATTTTGGTATCAGCTGATGGCAAGAAACACAGCATGCTTTTATTTCTAAATTGGCTGACCAAATCTAAATTTAAGCGAAATGATTAATTATGTGTATTAACAACTCTATATAGATATCTTTAAAATACATTCGCATTTCCGAAGTTTGACGAATATAGCCGAAGCGCATAATTTAAATAGTACATATATATGTACACAATATTAAAGAACGTACTAACCCCTCTACAGTCCAAAAGCAAAAGCGATTTTCCCGCCCGATAGCCAACACGTTTGGCGAAAAATGGCGGCAAAATAAAATTGGCGAATAACGATGATATCTTTCGATTTATGTATTAAAAACATATAAATGTATATATTTTTAGAATCCCTGAGAATTAAGCTACGTAATAACGTAAAAATGTGTATGTTTAACCTCAAAACCATTTGCAACAAACAAAATGTGAAAAAACTTTCCGTGTTTTTTCCCAATTTTCCCAAGAAAAACATTTCTTATTAAAAACAAACATGTTTTATTTACCTTCTGTATACTTTATTCGAACGAACATGAAACGTTTAACAGAATGCAATTACAAAAACAACAATGTCCATGCAAAAATTTTACAACACAAGCTCTATAGAATTAAATTCTTGCATGTTCGAAAAAGTGTCACTTATTATGTCTTACTGTGGAGTATTTAGTGGAAGACACTCATAAAACTTATATGTTTTATCTGTAGATATGTCATATAAACATATTACAAATGTTATTTACAAGAATAATTTATTATATAATTAGAAATAGTTAAAATAGAGCGGGCCGTAAACAAGTACAAACATACATACATGACCGACTTAAATATCGCTAAATTTTATGTAAAACTAGTTAAATGATGTGTAGTGTTTTATAAAATTGTTAATCATTCACCAAAATATAATTTTAACACTTAACTAACTCATTTTCACATCACTTTTTGTTTTCAAGTCACTAACTGACCACATACTCGAAAAAAGCGCAACGGATGAATAAATCATGCCAATTCAACTCGTTCCAAAATTTTTTTTACAATGTTGACATAGTTCAAACTTTTCAATACGACGAGTTGTTTATTCTGCTACAGACTAAAAAAAAATGTTTGGATACACAAAGTTTACTTGAACAAACTGGAATTAAGAATGGAGCGCGGCAGTCGAGGCCCAAATCAGGTCGGGACCGTTGAGCGGACCTTTTTTAGACACTCGATATGAGCTGCGGACAGTTGACTGGCTAATATCTCCAAAAAAGTTCGCGACATTATTTTTACGGCAATGTAACTAGTTTTATACATTTTGAAACTAAAAATAGTGACCATAATCAGGCCATATTATACCCATACTTTTATATCAATCGTTATACAAATAAATCATTCCATATTCAAGATTGTTTCAATGTCTTGAGATTGCTTTTTGAATTGTTCAAATCGAACAATCTATTCAAAAGACATTACGAAATTAAAATTTAATTGCAAAGAAAATACATACCTACCTACACTCAAAAATTATCAGACGCGAAAGCGGTGTGCGACGACACTGCCCGAATTTATGTCACACTAGCGACCTGCCCCGAGTTCGCTCGGGTAATAGAACTTATAAAGGGTGTCTGGACACGCATCTATAAAAAAATAAACATCACGGAAAGTTTTGACTACAAGATTATTTAAATAACTTACAATGCTAATTTAAGTAAAAAAATTGACTGTTTTATTCATTTTTCTTAATCATTTTTGTCAAAACTTTCCGTGATGTTTATTTTTATTTGATAGATGTTATTTTTACCTTTTGAATAATATTTTTGACATGACAACAACATATCATTCGATGGAGCCGGCTGCACAAGAGGAAAGATTTGATTGTTGGTTCGTTTGTATTGAATAGTATTTGAAAATCATTTTACCATTGGAAGCCTACATTATCCCTGATGAACATTGGCTACTTTTTAAAACGGTACAATGCTTTCACGGGACAACGGGTAGTAGGACACCGGGTAGAAAAATTATCCTTCTGTATTTACGAACCTATTACACATAACTTCTTAACGCCTCAATCGTTTGTGTGTTTGTTTGTATCTTATTGGCTCCGAAACTGCTAGACCGATTTGAATAAATATTTTACCATTAAAAGCAGACATTATCGCTAAAGAACATAGGCTACGTTATTTCTATAAAAAAATTTGAACTTTATCCACTCGTGCGAAGCCGGGACGGGTATAAATTAGTAACTCTTTCTTGAACCTAAATTCTTGGGTCAGAAGAAACCAAACCTCTTAGTATTTCCATTAGATTGTCATTTTCTTTCGTAGAAATAGTTGTTTTTTCGCCCATAGTATTCTTTTTTTTATTATCGATATTAATAGATGTAGTAAAAGCTGCGGGAACTTTCTGGTGCGACGACTGCCACCGGCTGCTAGCCCCTTGCAAATGAGTTAGTATGTGATAGCTGCTTAACAGCAAGCAGATGCAGTCTTACTGAGACTTGGTCCTACTAAAACCGTCTTAATATCGCATAATGTGATAGGGCTTTAACTAATTAATTAGACATTGTGAATGAAAGGATAGTGGCAGATTAGTAGCAGGACAACAATAATCGCCTACTAATAAATTTTTAAGTACTTACCTACCTACTACTTAAGTCACAGCCCATAGAACTCAACAAATGTACCTACCAAATGTAAATTTATGTTTACTATATTTTTATAAAATGTCGAGAATACAGGAAGTAAGAAAAAGTGAATTTAGATAGTACCTGCTTTATCCAACAATTCATTAGTTATGGGATGATGGGAAACCCAGACTAAGGCAGAACATCCAGGAATAAGCTTCAGCAATTCTTCCTTATTTTTCGTAGCACCTTCTTCTCCGAAATTGATATATTTACTTTGAAGTACTGTAAAACTGAAATAAAAATCCATTTAAGACAGATCCTAGATTGAACAGTTTGCTTTTTGTCCATTTTTAAATGTTTTGTTCTAAATGGAATCAAGAAAACTTAATAACAATTCATATAATTTTCACTCCAAATCCCTTGCATGCTGGGCAGAGTGCCAACTATCACAACCCTGGAAGACCAAGCCATGAAGGTGACTATGTATCTCAGTTGCAAACTCAAACTGCAAAAGTGTACATCAAATGACGTCATTTGTGTTTGCTTTCTCTATTGTATTTTTGTTGGTCACTGGAGATAGCAAATATAAAACATGTCATTTGACAGCTATTATTAAATACATTGTGTACACTCATCCACTTTGAGTTGGCAACTGAGATACATAATAAGCACCCAGGGGCCTGATTATGTATCTCAGTTGCCAACTCAAAATGGAAAAGTGTACATCAAATGACGTCATTTGTGTTTGCTATCTCTATTGTATTTCTGTTGGTCACTGGAGATAGCAAATATAAAACACGTCATTTGACAGCTTTTTGATGTACACTTTTCCATTTTAATTGGCAACTAAGATACATAATCAGCCTCCAGGTCTTCAGCCAGCTTTCTTTACATTCATTTCCCTTTCTCTTTTTATACCAATACGTCTGTTTTGAAGATTTTTGCGACCAAAATTTAATATAGATCTATAATAGAGTTTAATATATACTAGGCTGTAATAGCAAATTAACTCTAATAAACAAATTTTAATAAACAAACTGAGTTTTAGCGCCATCGTGAAAGAAGATGGTCGTAGGTTTTATGTAATTATTAAAATGAAAATGTATTTAATTTTTAATTCATTTACGTAATAATTTCAATTTCGTGTATATCATGAGTATAATTAATCAATGCAAGTGAAAATTTGTTCAGTTAAAGTGCTCAAGTAAAATATTTTTGAACAAATTAGTGTATCGTGAATTTCCTCGCTGTCGCCAAATCTCTCAAAGTAAGCTTGTGTAAAGTGACCACCGCTTTACTCAAGACCCTGACGTGACTCTGCAAAATAGTGACTAATGACTGTATAAGAATAATTAATACGGAAGATTGTGACTAATGAGAATTAATTACTACTGAAGATGTGGCAGCATGGCCTAAAGGTCTTAGCCGACCCCAGAAAGGGGCAAATTAACTTGCAAGTGGGTCACCTGATGGAATGTTATCACTGCCGCCTTTGGGCATCCGCAACACCAGGAGTATCACAAATCCGTTGCCGACCTTTTAGGAATTAGTACGCTCTTTTCTTGAAGGTCCCTAAGTCATAATTGTTTGGGAATACCGCCCTCGGAAACTGATTCCACAAAGGTGTTGTGCGAGGTAAAAAGTGTTTTCGGAATCTCACAGTTATAATATAATAAGTTACAGTTATACCTAATAGTTATAATATTATGTAGGTATTACGTATCAGTTTCTAGTCTGTGCTGATGTTCTATATTCTATAGTAACTCTTAACAAATTAGCGAAATTAGTAGGTAGGTATAGCGGTCTCGAGAATACCTAACATATTACGTAGTATTTATATACCCTTTCACCACAAATTATAAAGACTTATGTACAAGTACAGATAGGACAGCATGTCTGTACAGTAAGTTTCGCATTATTCCGGCTTTTCCGCTTGGGGGCGTCTGTGGACATGCGCTGTAAAAGGTTGTCAAATGAATTGTTGATTGATACTTTAAACCACAAAGGTTGGATAGGATTGTCTATTCAAGTTTTCAGACTGCTAATAAATGTATATCGATGAAATTAACTATGAGGTATGTATATAATTTGTTGCAAAACTGATGTTTATTATGTAATAGTGGCCATAATACCTAAAAGAGATGATTTCTGGTGGTAATTTTAAATGTAGCTCAAGTATTTCAAGTTAAAGAAACTATGCGCTACATTATTTTTAGATTATGTATAATGTAACTTCGAAATACGTTTAAGCAAGATGTTTTATGTATTTGATATTTTGGCTGAATTTCTTGCAGAAACGTATTATAACATACTAAATTTGGATAAAGTTGTAAACTATTCTGACCTCTCTTCGGTTATCGTGTTTTCATAAATATTTCAGAACAAGAGCGATGATGGTCATAATAAGCAGTGCAGCTATTGACAAAAATCACAGGAGAAGCTCCCAATTTAAATTCAACTTTTTTGATATTTTTTTGTGTAATATACAAATAATAAATAATATTCTTAGGAACTTAAAGAGGGAAAAACTATTGCATATAGATTAACCCAATAAGATGTAAATTGCACTAGACAACCTGTCACCTTTCGTCTCTAGCCGACGAATGCTCTAACCAGCTACTGAGCTACTGAGGATTCAAGTCCCTAGGCGAAATTTTTAATTATTTTTTTACCCGTTAACGCGGGTAGTTATGTCCTATAGTTATAGTTGAACCTGTAACCTTTCGTCTTAAGCCGACGAATGGTCTTTATCTGAGTTACTGAGGCCTCAAGTCCCGTGGGGAAATTTTTAATTCTTTTCTAACCCCTGATTTTCATGAAGCTTAGTAAGCAGGGCATTTAAGAAACGATAAATCGATCTATCCGTCTCATTTTAAGATAATGTGGTTCTATAAAGAACTTTAAAATATGATTAGACACAACCATATCTCAAACTACTACTGTTTCCAAACCTAGGTAGTCAGAAATGACAAAACATTACCAATTGTAGAGATGCGGAAATGCAGACATCTAAATGTTTATCACACAAATGCCTGCCCCCGTCAGGAATCGAACCGGAGCTTCGTGGTCAATCGTTAAAGTTAGTTATGCACGCTAGCCCTTTGACCAATAAAGCGATCATAGCTAAATTTTATAACCCTGTGCTACATGACGTTGTGTTCCACCAGTTTTTCTAATACACAGCTTGTGTAGTTAGCTTTATTTAATTATATATAGCGTCATTCGTATATTCCTACCTCATAGAATTTTCACTACGCCCTCCTCTGTTGCACAGTTTTCTGTATTTTTTAAAGGTAATTGAAACATACGGCAAACTTTATTAGGCTCTAGTTTTCGATTACTAGTTTACAAATTATTACTGAATTTTTGCAAAGAAGTATGCCTAGCTCGTCTATATAATATGCAGCCCTAATTAGTTACTACATTCACTAATGCATCTTACATCCATTTTGTAGTTTTAACAGACACATATTTTCTACATTAACTAATAGTTTAAAGATATATTTCCTCGTTGCCAATGATAATTGACAAATATTTATGTAGTAACCAAAGAATAGAAAATTTTTACTAACGTTATCCCTACGCTACTTTAAAAATAAAGTTCATATTATACCATTTGCAATTATCAAAATAGTGAAAGCAATGACGTTATCAGACGTACTGTTTTCTCCTTCCAAAGGAAAAAAATACTAGAACTGTCAACGGCGGTTCTTGCGCGTGCGTAGCGCGTAGTATGTAATGAGGTTTCGAAACTCTGTCCGAGCTCATAAGACATATCGAATCTATTTTAGGTTATAAATTTTAAATAAAGAAAAAAATTCGCTCCACAAAGGACTGGGGCTGATTATGTATCTTTTTAGTGATGATCACTGGGTAAAGTGTACATCAAATAGCTGTCAAATGACGTTTTTTATATTTGTTATCTCCATTAACCAACAGAAATACAATAATGATAGCAAACACAAATGACGTAAATTGACAGCTATTTGATGTAGGTACACTTCGCCCATTGAACATCACTAAAAAGATACGTAATCAGCCTCACTGGACATACCTACCCGCGTTAACGTGTAAGAAAGGAATTAAAAATTTCGCCACGGGACTTGAATTATCAGTAGCTAAAATGGTTAGAGCATTCGTCGGCTTAAGACGAAAGGTTACATGTTCTAATCCTATCTGGGGCGAAGTATTTTTTTTCTTTCTTTAAAATATATAGAAATTTAACCCAAGCACAGGGCAAGTGTTAAAATAAAAAAACCTATTGTAGTAGATTTTAATTACTTGTATTTTTCTCATATTACATAATTATTAAGATTAATTTTATTTAATGTTACTTTGTTAGTGTTACAGTAGTCATTGCATTTGATTTTTAAAAATGAAATTATTAATTTAGCTAAATGTTAGATACCTCCAGTATTTCAGTCAATTAAGAACTAAATTTCTTAAAAATATAACAACTATTTATATTTGTAACTAATTTATTACAAAAATTCAACAAAATAACTATAAAATGTCAATTTGAGATTAGATTACTTAAAAAATAGTAATAACAATGTAAGATCATGAAAATTTAATTTAAATTTTGTAGCATATGATATAAAGTCGGTCTTGGTGCAACAAAATATATCAATATAATTTCAATTTGTTGGTAAGTACTACTCAATAAAATATAATTAAGTACTACAAAAAACAAACATAAGATTCCGAAGAACCAGTTTGTCACTTTTTATTTTGACTTTCAAGAATAGTTATTATGACAACTGACTTTTGATATGCCATATTTGACAAAAGGGTAAAATCGGTGACGTTGACAAGCGGGAAATTTAATCTTCCTTGAAAAGGAGAAAATACATCAGCTGTCAACGCCGTGTTCTTTGACCTAACTTTCAGTTTAATGCAACTTTCATATGAAAAATTAAAAAATAAGTTTGCTATGATTTTTACTCGCCCAAATCATATGACACTAGTTGCCTTATATCTGACTGCCTTTAAACTTATTTTCAAATTATAAGGGTTATACCTTTTCAAGTAAACTTCATACCAAATTCGGGTTTGCTGTGTATCTATGGAAGTCCCGCCTCTTATTAAGTACGTAGTATTTATATACTCTTTGCTAACATTATTGTTGACTAGCGCACGTGTCTATAGTAAAACTTGTGAGTAAAATAAACAATGATAAAATATGTTTGTCTGTTAGGTATATTTAAATGTTCTTATAAATATTTGCTTACTGTTCTTGAAGAATTTGTAATCCACTTTCAGGAAAATCGTTCGAAGACACGAGAACTTTTAGGTCTTTCGTCATATTGGTTGCTAACGCGTCTTTTACTGGTAACAAAATAAACGTCACTGCCCATAATATTACGCAACAATTCATTATTTACTAAGCTGTTGTCTTTATCTCGTTGCACGCTACAAACACTCGAGATTGTGGTTATCGACTGTTACAAGATTGCGTTCTTTCGAAATCAAGGTCGTTGTTTAATATAGGCGGTAGAAAGTTGGAACCGTCGCGTTTTAATTATAGAAAATTCTATTTCCTGCTATAACATTGCTTTCGTTCCAAGCCAGTCTGGCATATGTGTAAAAATGTGGAATCACTTGTATGAAAACGAATAAGATTCACGCAAAAATATTTAAGAATTGTATTTATTTAAAACGTTGGGTTCAACAGAATTTAAATTTGAGTAGGTACTTATAAGCTTAATTAAAATCATACTATACCAGCCATACTCAACCTGCGGCCCGCTGACCTTCATTGAGCGGCCTGAGCCGCGGTATAGCCCTAGTACTTTTATTTTGGTAGTACCTACCTATTACTGACAAGGGTTCAAAATTACGGAAAATTAACGTATTAATAATTAATACACGCCTTAGATACGTGTGTATGTAATATGAGCAGAACACTGCATATTACTATGAGGCTATGGACTCGGCTCCTGTGAAGCGAGTGCGCGCGGAATTTAAAATCTGTGGCGCCGACTCGTCAATGTAAAATTATATGACGAGCTGATTGATTTAAAAATGATGCGATTCTGGTGGCGATTTTTAAAGCGAAAAGAGATACATCAATATGAAGAACTTTGGAAATTAGTACCGGATAGCTATGAGACATTAAAAAGCTGGGCACACTTACTCTTGCCATTGTTTGCATCAAAATACTTATGCGAATCTTCATATTCAAAAATGAAATATGCGAAAAATGTCTACAGATCTCGGCTTACTGACGTCTGATTCGCACCTAGACAACGTTTTGAGAGTAGCATGCAGTAGGTACCTAATTATGTGCCTGATTTAACAAAAATTGTCAAAAGTACGTTACACTTACAGTGTCAAAAATCACATTAACTTTTATTACACAAATGAACGCTTATATTTTTAATATTATGCCTAGTTTTATTTTACTGTCGCATAATCCCCACTTCCTCATTAATATTACAAATGTAAGTGAAACTCTGTTACGCTTTCGCGACTAAACCACTAAATCAATTTTGATGAAATTTGGTACATAGATAGACTATTATAGCTCAGTAAAAAATGTAGACGACATAGGTAGGTATTTAAGTAATTGCTGGCCTGCAAGGTTAAACAGCAGCAATATTGTGGCCCAGGGTAAAAAAAGGTTGAGTATGACTGTACTATACTATAAAATAAAAAATATCACCAAAAAGCCAATGCCACGCACTGTTGTCTAGGCGGCCACCCATCCAAGTAATTGATCGCGCCATACGTTGCTTAGCTATTGTGATCAGACGAAAACCGGTGTATTCTACGTGGTAAGGACGTTGGCACAAAATGAAGTGAATAAAATAATCACTTGGAAGGAAGTTGGAAGGTAAGCTTTTCCATGAAATCGTTTGATATTTACTAAGTTATAAAAGACCGAAGTTAGAAAGACGATTGGGTTTCAACCCTTTTATTATAAAAGTATCTTTACGGCCATATCCCGGAAGGGATAGGCAGAGGCACAACCAGGGCACCCGCAACTAGCCAAAGACACTAAGTTCCGCAATGTGATAGGTGGCAAGCCTATCGCCAAGATTATTATGTTAAATTAATAAAAAGAAACTTTTAAATCGGTTCTGAAATAACGAAGAAATCGATTAACATACCTACATAAAAAAGTAAAGTTGTAAAGAGCTTTACATTTTTCAGTCGGTTAAAATAAAAAATAATTTTCTTTATAAGTTCAAATAAAACAACTGAGTGTCTAAGGAACAGGGTAAGGTAGCCGGTAAACTTACTTTACTCGAGGCCTAACTTCCCGGCCTAAGGTTGGCAAGGCACCACTATCAACTGTGTCTCTAGGCGGCGTAAATTGCTTACCATCAGGAAATCCATTTGCTTATTTGCCTTATATCAGTGCTTGCCACTGAAGTGTTCCGGTTTGGAGGATAAAGGAGCCTGTAAGCTTACCTTAGCTAGAGGAGAATATAATGACAACATTTTACATCCCGAGGTCTAACATCCCGGCTACATTGGCTTGTGTATACAATATGTAGCAATAATTGCTATTGATAAATATTTCAAGTACAGATTTAGTTTTATTATAATTATAGAGTTTACCCTTTACCAGAACACGCCAACACCAACGTGACAGCATATAAAGGGTATAATAGTAGCAGTCTTTGGCAATATACACAGCTCTATAACCTACATTTATTCAATATTATAGATGATGGAGATGTCACATCAGACATAAACAAAATTTAAGTTTTGGTAAAGCAAAAGAAAAAACGAATTTATTGAGAATAATTAAAACAATTTATTATTTATCTACATATGAGTTACTATTTATTATTATTTAATACTTAATTGCACACAAAAAGCAAAACTTTACAAAATACAGGAGAATTAAAAATGCACAAAAGGAAAACCTATATAGAAATTTCTTCCAGCCAACCTCATTTTTTTACATTTACACCTCAAACTATCTTATATGGTGTGAGAGTGTGTGTGTTAATAGCACTTGTATCCATTATAGAAACAGCTGTCTATTTTTTTTTAATTCATCATGTTTTTGACATATTGCCTGCTGTTACTAACTGCCTGCTTCAAACCTTATCTGTAACAGAAAAGATAAAGAAGTTAACTAAAATAGGTAAGATAAAGAAGTAAACTAAAATAGGTTTAACAAGGTGGTAGAGTTTCGCAGCGACTTGCCTGGATTGGTACCACCGCCTTACCTATTCCTGCCGCCATAACGTCATGGCGTGTTCCAGTTCGGAGGGTAAGGTAGCTGGTAAACTTACTTTTGCTCGAGGCCTAACATCCCAGCCTCAGGTTGGCAACGCACCATTACCACCTTTGGTGTCTATAGGCGGCGTGAATTTCTTGCCATCAGGAAATCCGTCTGCTTGTTTGCCTTCCAGGATCATAAAAAAAAGTTTCTAATCCTACATGTTCTTAGTAAATTATACTGTTAATTCATTTGAAATTAAATATTAATTAGGTATTCTAAATAAAAGTTAAATGCTCAAAGATGCACTTTGTAAGAATGTAATATGTACCGATATTCTGTGACAGTAGTGTTTGGGTTTCATTGAGTTCCAAGGCATTCCCAACTCGTTAATGTGATATGGTTATAAAGGCAACATGAGTATTAGTTAAATTAAAACAATATAAATAAATAAATACCTCAACAGATTACACAAGTAGAATCTAATCAGGCAATATTGTTTTAATTGCATAGTTTAAAAACACAATTTCTTTATCTTGTCGGACCTGGCAAATTGAACAGAAATCCCCACAGAGTCAAGTCCAACACAGTACCATTAGACCACACGTCGAAGAATTGTTTGTTTTTATTTTAAATAAAAGTTAAAATAGTTTATTGATCTCATACTTTACTCCCATTCCACTAGTGGTAGGTAGCTATTACGTTCCTTCAGGAACAAGAAAGTGTTTGTAAAAAGTGAAACACAAAAAGTTTGCCTTACTGTTATATAGCAAATGAGGATATTTGGATGCAACCAAAGTAATTGCAGTATTTATTTCAGCACACTCTTAATATTTGAATTTTTCTCATAGTTTCTTTCAAGAAGGAGACAGCTTTATTCTAAAAGAGTCCGTCATTGTAGTAACAGTTGTAATTCTAATAATCAACCTTTTTTTTATGTTTTTTTGATTTTTTTTATGATATTGGAAGGCAAACAAGCAGAAGGATTTCCTGATGGTAAGAAATTCACGCCGCCTATAGACACCAAAGATGGTAATGGTGCGTTGCCACCTGAGGCCGGAATGTTAAGCCTTGAGCAGAAGTAAGTTTACCGGCTACCTAACCCTCCAAAACGGAACACGTCATGACGTTATGGCGGCAGGAATAAGCACACATCTCTAATAATTGTAAGGGACAACTGCATTCTACCAAGTGTGTCATTAACTATTGTACAACTAAATTCTATACCTATTCGTTACCATACTTGCCATAATATGATGACAAGATGAGATAATATGAAACCACATTTGGTCAAACTGTAACATAACATTACATCTGTCATTTTGATGGAAATATGTAGGAATTACCTACCCAGTCAATTTACTGCACAACATTCTAACCAGTAGTCTTGCTGGTGATGACCCGTTAATTTATGCTTGCCCCGTACAAGCAGCCAGGCATAAAAGTAAAGGTTTCGTCAGAAATTAATTTAAAATAGAAAGACAACAAACCATATATCGACAAAAACCAACCTACCTACACAAAAGTTACTTTCATAAGTTCAATGTTCAAAGAACGTAATATTCTTACTTTTACTTACTTCTTTGGAAATATCCCAAACACAGATTTTTCCACTTATTTAGACCTTAATAAGCAATTAATAACAAAAACGTAGTGATTATATTCTCTTTGTAATAACAATGGCACAGACCAATTAGAGTACTACGAACAATGGGTGAACAGTCAAAGTATTGTCAAAATTGTGTAAACAGCAGCGACTCTATCGTTAGATAACGGAGTCATAATGACATCTGACTGTGACGTAGAAGATCAAAGACTACAGTGATGATCATATTGTATTATCTATAGTGATGATTCCTGTCAATTTTAAATCTGTAAAATTTGAATTTTTAATTATCCAGGTGTTATCGACATTGTTACTTACCATTAGACTGTTTAATTAATTTTTATTGTACCCGAGAGATGGAGTAAAATTCATAGAAAATGAAAATATATTTCTAAATTCGGAAAAGTAGACATTTTGTACACATTTTGCAATTTTGGTTAACAGAGCCCTTACCATAAGTTTCTTATACTCGCTACTATCGATGTTAATTATTTGTTTAAAAACTTTGAACGACGCCCCTATTGGTGATTAAGAAAAACAATTTTTTAGACTAAAGGCGTCGTAAATTTCGACACGTAGATTACAGAACTGTTATACGGGGTTTAAGAGTTCACTTTTTAAAAAAGAAAATATTTTAGTGCACTTTATGTATTACATAAAATGCACTTGATTTAGAATTAGGACACTTAATATAGAAATAACTTTTCATGAATTAGCAACCGGTACGTTTGGGGATTCAGAGTGAACTGACTGATGATGATGTTTCATGGCTAAGGAGAAGATGCTGACGCGACAGAACGTTACTATACCAACTCATAGTAAAATCTCAGTTGTGAAAAAATCACAGAACAATAAATACGCAAATAGTTATCCTTGGAAGAATTACACAAAAAATGGTCTAACCCCACAATATCGTATCAGGCGATGATACTTATTACCAGAGATACATACATACATACATATCTTCACGCCAAGTCCCTTACGGGGTAGGCAGAGAGTATCGAGTGCCAGACCTCACGATCCTGACAAACCTGTCTTGCTTCCTTCACATTCATAAGCCTTTTCATACAAACACGCCGGTTTCGGAGACTCTTGACACCACCCTCGGATAATATCCGATTGATCTGATTCTGAAATGTCAGCCTTGGTCTCCCCGGGTACCTACATCCATCCACATTCGCATTGTATATCTGCTTTGTCAATCTTTCATCTGTCATTCTTTCCACATGACCGAACCAGCGGAGCATGCCCTTTCGCATTTTAACACCAACACTTTCTTTACAACCAAGATATACAATTTCATTCACTTGTTCCAGCACTACATCATCAACCAAAGCTCTTACATCCGTTCTGGCTACGTCTCTTTCAAACACCATTATTTTGGTTTTCA